>JACXVL010000129.1:31494-158273 GCA_014898675.1 Athelia sp. TMB | reverse complement strand
CACCCTTGGCAGCAGTTTCTAGATAGTCCCACGGTCTTCAGACCGGTTTCCATGTCTGAAAGAATACCCTCTCTTAGACTTAATATCTTGGTATATCCCTCACCCAAATCCCAAAGTAGAATAGATTTATCGAGCCCCGAGATTTTTGTGTTACCAGATAAAATTGTATTATCCCAAGACGCGATTATCCCGATTATCTCGAGGCCAGTTGCGATTTATATCTGAGAAAGCACTAAAGAAAACTGACAGAGATTTATCTGAGAAGCGATTGTGTAGCTGACAGAAGATTATCGAGACCCGTAAAGCTTTATACTAAGAAGCAGATTTGTGGCGGAGAGATACTTCAGAAGCGTTAAGTTTGCGAGCCATGAGGCAAGAAATGACATCAGATTGAGCTATTTTACAGACACATTGCAAGTCAAGAGATATACAGAAGAGATATACGGAGAAGATGTGGTAGGTCAGATAGATAGAAGCCACGGCCCAGCGCGCGCAAGCGCAATGCCCAATTTCTCTCTGAGTCCCTCAGCGCCCTTCAACCTGCGAAGGTCCTTCCTCGGGCGATATGGCACGACTTGGGGGGCCGGATGCGATGGGATCTTGAGGGTGTCTCCTTGCATGCTGCAGCTGCGCTGGGATGGACGGGTAGTGTGGGGCGCGGTAGTCGGCGTATGGTGACGGCGGCAGCGGCGGCGGTGAATAGAACGAGGGTGGCTGCGTTTGGGGATAGCGACTGTGATGAACGTCGCCCCCGTAGTGATGATAGTCGGGGTACGGAGCGCCGCGCGGTGGGGGTGGATAGAATGGCGACTGGAACCGGTGATTGAAGGGGTCTATGTAGTTGCGGTTGGGCGCTGGCGGGTATCCTGGGGGGCCTGGCGCGATGCTGCTGTACCCATAGCGTTCGCGATCGCCCATGTAGCGATCATCGTATCGCCCTTCCATACGGCCATAGGCCTGCGCATCCCTATATCCTCCCTCCACACCGTACGCACCCTCATATTCTGGGCGTGGCGACCGTCGAGGATCTGATACTGTCGACGGTGCACTGGGATATCCTTGCATGGAGGCCATTGATGGGGAGTCCGCCGACTCGCGGCTGGAGACTGGGGACCGTGCATCGGGAAGCTCGCCCTGCCTCGACCTCGCGGCGCGTGAGCTGGTGGTGCTGCGGGTTGAAGCGACCGGTTGCACGCTGGCAGGGTCGCGGCCCAGATTTTCTGTGGTTGTTGATGGCGGCGGTGGTGCGGCGGGGAACGGCACTGTATGGGCTGGCGGGGCTCGGTGTTGCTCGTCTGCTGGCGTTGGGGCTGCTGGCGTTGGGGCGCGGGGCGCTACACTGGCTGCTCCGGGTGATGGAACGTACTTGTTAGGCGGGGGAAACTTGGGCTTGGCCAACGCTTCGGGGCCTCTTTGCAACGTCGGCGGCTCGGAGAGCGCGGGGGCGCCGCGCGACGCCTCTGGGGAAACAGCGTCGATAGTAGGCGTCGCAGGCGGCTGCACAGATGACGAAGCAGCCGCTTGACGAGCCTTGGGACGGGGCTTGGGACGCGCTTCTAGATATTTATTAGTTTGGATACTTCAAATGATTAATGCTGACACACGCACCAGGAACATCTGTGACCAGCTTCTCCTGTTTCTCGTCTTGCCGCTCGCCCTCTTCTAAAATACCCTCCATGTTATCATCTGAGTCTTCTACGTACTCCTGCGACTTAGGCACCATCTTCTTCGTCTTTGTATGGCTCCTGGTGAGCGTGCCTCTAGTCTTCGCGGGCATCTTCTTGGCTTTTGGTCGTTGCGCGGTGTGCGGCGTCTTCGGTAGAGGCTGAGTCTCGACTTCGCCGACCTCGATGCTGGAACCGGAGGACGACGAGGGAGGCTTCACGCGTTTCGGGGGACTCTCTGCTTCGGACTCTCCGGGGGATACGACGTGTATCTTGCGCTTTGCAGCAGCGACGTTCGGCTTCGATTTCCCTTTCGGCTTTACTGGGGAGGGTGTTGAGGAAGAGGGGGTGTCGCTGTCTTCCAGGGGCGTGAGTTCACTCGAGGGTAAGTCCTCGAGAGCGGCGGCTACAGAGGATTTCTTGCCGCTCGTTGCACCCACAAGCTGGTCAAGGATGGTGCCATTGGCGAGAAGGCTTCGCCGGCTGAGAGGAGTACCGTATGTGGTGGTGTATATGACGGGTAATTCAGAGTTAAGTAGGGCTAGATACTATGTCAGCTAACGTACAACGAAGATAATTTAGATAATTACCTTGTTGTAGAACAGGGTCATCAACCCGTCGAACACGTATCGGGAACTTCGGGTCCGAGAACTGCAAGACAAATGCACGAAGGCCAGGCTTGCCCGCACTTTCAATGCCCTTGTTCCCTAGTGGTGGTAGCGGACAGTCCGCGGGCCAATTGAAGACTTGTAGACGATTGCCGGCCAGGAAGGGGGGTAATTTGCGCCATAGAGCACTTGTGGAGTCACCGAGGTCGCCACCAGCTTCAGCTGCAAGAGGATGTTAGTCGGAATAAAGTGAGGATATGGGAATGAAGAAATTATGCGCACATAGAACACCCCGCAGAAGTTGACGCGCTTTTGCAGGAGCAGTCTTATCCGTCAACGGCAGGTCAACCATTGACGTCTCTGGTGACGACCCAGAGGACTCTGATGACTCCGACGCTGCAGCAGTCTTGACTGCTTGCAGATCGGCACTAGGACCGGCCTGGGGCGCTGCAAGGGTGCTGGGACCCGACTTGATGGTGACATCCTCCGGCCAATCGTGCTGGAGAATGTTATCTGACGTATTTTTACTACATATCGTCACATATTAGCGATCTACTTTGAAAAGAAGACATCAGAACTTACAAGGACCAGGCCAGCATGTGACCCTTCATCTTATCCGTAGATGCGTGGCATATGTTATCGGTGAACTGTGACGTGGGTGTCAGATGAAGGTATCGGCGCTGGCATTGAGTAAGAGACTTACCCCTTTCATCCCGTCACTCATCCGCACTTCCACTAGAGCGTGGTCAGAGTGCAAATGGCTACCAGAAATCGCCATCCAATATTGGAAATTGTTCAGGTCGCAAGCGACCTCAGCCTAGAGAGACACCAGCAAGTTAGAGAATGGAATAAGCGTGATAGGAAAAACACGTACATGTCTTGCCAGACTGTTCATCAGTGCGCTGAAGACCTTCTGGCGCTTCCCGACCGTAGTGCCCTTGAGCTTTTCTTCAACGCCTGTGAGCTCTGTAAAGAGCTCGAGGGCGAAATTGCATTGCTGCGGCGTGTCGAAGCTCTCCTGGAATAGCTTCCAGCACTTGGCGCGCTTCTTCTGTTGAGATTTCCCATTGAGTGCGTCGAATTCCTCGATAGAAAGCCCTATACGATCCAGCTCGCGCTTTTTGTGATCGACGTGACGATGCAGCATGGTGTACGTGTTCCAGCGGTTGTCGCCTGGGAGCTTGAGGTTGTGTCGCTTGAGGTAGCCGGCGAGCACACGCTTGAACGAGACATGGTGGAGTTCGCAGAATGCGCGAAGCGAGGCGTCCGTCTCACGGTAGATGGTGTTGGCGCTGTCAAGTGTGGCGCTCTTCCAGCGACCGGATGCTGCTCCGCCATCAGACGACGGGCTACCAGGGACACTGCTCGGCGGACTATCGATGTCCAGGTCATCGCTGCTGGCCAACGCACTGTCGCTGCGGCCTTCGACAGCAGCCTGCTGGATCACCTCGCCGTCGCCTGACTCGACCGCCTTGCCGACTAGCCGCATCTCCTTGCCGTCTGGCTTCACGTCATTGCCGTCTGGCTGCACCTCCGCGCCGTCTGCTTCCCTTCCCTTGCCCTTCTCAGCGCGGCTTAGTCGCGCGGGCTCAGCAACTGTCTCCCGCTCCTTGCTCGTACCCGTATCGACGACGATGGAAGTTGGTGCTGGCGGCAGTGGCAGTTTTGCTTGGAGCGGCGAATGTACTCGCAGCTCCCTGTGCGTGGCCTGCTGACGCCCTGTATCTAGAGGGGTTGGCGGGGTGACCTGCAAGTGCATTGGCGCGAACGCTGGAGAGGGTGGTGCATTGTGAGATGGGGGGAAAAACAGCGAGTCCGACGCAAAACCTGGCTGTGGTAGAGACAGGGGAGGGAGCGATGGGTCGTTATGGTAATAAGATGGGTATGCAGGCGCGCGTGGCATCGGCTGCTGGTGGTGATAGTAGCTTGGCGGTCCGTGCATTGGATAAGCCGGACCGAACGGGTATCCTGCGGACTGGGGTGCCTCCTCCGATGTATAACGATGGGAGTGCATGTGAGAGTCCGACGATGGCTTCGTCGAGTATCTTGGCCTTGGAGGCCTGGACGGGAGGCCAGGCGGCTCAGGCACCCAATGCCCAGAGCTGGAGTTGCCGCCGCCGCCGCCGCCGCCGCCGGATTGTTCCTGTGGGAACATCTGCTCCCACAGATCTGTGTTGTAGCCAGAAGGCTGCGAGTATGGGGGTGTATCATCAGAAGGGAATATGAACGCGGTGTCGTGATTTAGCTGCTGTGGCGCCCGAGTGGGCGACGACGAAGCTGTCGTGGTATCATCGTGCGACTCGAGACCTGCCAACACGGCTCCTGGTGAGCTGAATGGATTGAGTGATTCAGCGTCTTCGAGCGCAGGGCTAGAAGGGACTCCGCCAACAATTGGAGCCTCCTGAGCAGCGCGGCGCCTCGAGGCAGCCTGAATGGCCTCTGAAGCCTTTGGGGTGGTTTTGACGATGGTACGGAGACGACGGGTTGGTGTGGACAATGTACCGGCCTGTTCCAATGATCGCGCCTGAGAATTCCGCCTGGTCGCTGAGATCGCGGGCGGCGGTTCATCGAGCTCCATTGCAGCGAGCATATCGGAGCCTCCTGAGTCTGCAGGAAGGTCCAGCTCGGCGCTTGCCATGGCAAAGAGGGTATTGGGAGATGGCGGTGGATACATGTCTGAAGATCCACTACGGCGGCTAGCGTGCGGAGCCTCAACGGGAGACGACGCTTTTTTTTCAGTCATCTATGTTCGAGGTTAGCGGGTATAGTGTACAGTTAGAGATGTATACGTACCTTGAAAATCAAGAATTTTTGGTGCAGAAGGGGTTTGAAGGACGATAGGTAGGCTGGGACGTTCGCAGAGAAAGCAAGGAGGGGCGACGAGGAGCGAAAATCTATCCAAGCTCACCGTACTTATATCCCTGGGGCATCGTTACCGTACGCTTCTCTCCTAGTTTTTTTGCCGCCAAATTCTTCTTGAACAGGGATAGAAGAGGCCAGATTGAGATGGAGTGGTGGAATGCATAGGATGATGGATGATCGAGGAGAGGGATATATCTGACAAAATCGACGATCATCCGGCACTGATCCCGCCTTACTCCGCCTCCATCCGGGCCGACGACGTCATAAACGTCGGTGCGAATGTTTATCTTTTCTCTGAAATTCACCAGTCTCCGGACACTCACCGGTTCAGCTTAAACAGACTTAAAAAGAATGCCCGGTAATCACACATTTTTGAGGAGCGGGAGGGAGGGCTCCGGAGTGCGCCGGAATCAAGGTGCGTGTAATTGCACTGAAGTCAAGCACATCTCACTACTTACCATCATGGTCCGTACATGCCAATTCGTCACCCCGGAAGAAAAACTGCTGGCAAAGCGAGAGCGATCGCGGCGGTACGAGCACAGTGTTAGGTGAGTCATTGGAAGTTATCTATGGACTTGATCTGCTCTGATGATGATCAATTAATAGAGGTCGGGCTACCCGTAACGAGTCCCACCGTCGAGCGTACCACAAATCAACCTCTCGCAAAGGGCCCTCTGATAAACAAGCTCTCCCTGATTTGCCACCCAGTCTCTCTGCACTTGCCAGCAAAACACTACCAACATCGGATCTCTTTTTATCTACGCTACACGACACTGATCTCGTCGACGAGGCTGATCTCGATCACTGGGACCATCTTCCCCCCTACTCCCCACCTTCTGATCGCATATTCACCACGCTATACATCAGCAATCTCATCGATGTAATGCATGGCCGTCGTCTTCGTGCTCATAGGGAGGAAGAGAGACACAGGGTGGAGACGTCTCAATCGTTAGATCTCCGCGCAGTGAAGAGGATGATAAGTGGGCTGTTGAAGGCGGAGATGAAGGAATGGGATCGCGGGCAGCAATGGCTAGAGAAGGAGGGTGAATTCAACAATGGGGATGTGTGCATGACTATGGCCAACCACTTTGTTCAGTGGTCGGCACGAAGAGCAAAGGCATTGCACGAACAGTTGGAGGCTTTAGGCGAGGGGATAGAAACTTATTACACGCTGATGCACACGAGAGAGACATTTTATTCAGCTACATAGTTCACTTTTCGGCCAGCTGTAGTAGCAAATTCAATATACATCGTCTGAATATCGTCATGTCCGACTCCTTGCATGACGTGGTGTCGTATCCCATCAATACCGCATCCATAACAGCAAGAATCCACAAACCACAATCATACCCGTTCGTCTGAGCGGATTTTATCAGTACAGGTCGGGCTGTCCAGCCCTCGAAGTCGTATTGGGAACAAGGATGGCCGTTCTTGCGAGCAATGCAGCTTAGCCGGGCGACAAGGTTCATTATGATCTAATTTTAATTAGATTATTGTATGTTAATAGCGTAGAAAATACGTACCTTTACTTCTGTGTGCCACGGCTTTTGCTCTGCAAAAGAATCAAACAAGTGGATCTTCTTCTCGTTGGGGTAAACCATACACAAAACCCAGTGGTGCGCGTCCGGGCGATGAATCGGTAAGAGCCACACACTCTTTGACCAGTATTGTGAATTCTTGGCATTTCGCCATAGCTGATCGTCGGCTGCGTTGAATCTGCCGCGCACTAGGTCATGCGTGGTGAAGATGGCCGTAGAGGCGGCTGCAGCGAAATCAAAACGTAGGTAATGCGTCTGCAAGAGAATTGCAGCGCCGTTGACGCTCTCATCGTCAAGCATCGCTGTCGGTGACAGAAACCGCCGAAACATCTCCGTCTCGAACAGAACGTTGAAGCGACGGGCTGGCAACGGCACGAGTGTTCGGCGTTGAAAGTCGCGAGGGCGCGGTACGGGTACTAGCTGATCTTCTGTAAGCTGATAGTTATGGGTAGAATATATCTTGAGATTTTCCTGTATTAAATCAGAAGATATCGACGAGGTCAATATAAATAGACTCACAGGCAGAGTCCACGAGATGGTGGCACCGGCTATTTCAATGGTATGTTCGTCATCCAGAAGCGTGTCGTCCCCGCCTTCAAGCTCGTCCTCGGCGATGAGGTTATCGCTATCCAGGACAAGGGTACTCGCTGGAGGCTCGGCTGCGAGGACATCTGCTTCACCATTTCTGAGGTCATCATCTATGTCGTCCTCAACAGTGACCACAGTCGGCACAAACGGGGGGACAATCCAGTCTAGTACGAGTTCCGGATCTTCTCCTGATAGAACCTGCGCAATCCTGGTGGCCTCCTGAACAGCACTCTCGAATCGAACATTTGATGCCAGTGGTGTTGACCAGCGCTTCTGCAAGAAAAGAAGCTGCCGCCGGTGTTCAGCAAGAAGGACATGCAGCGGTGAATCTAATAGGATATATCAGCATTTGAGTATGTACAAACAACGAGAGAAGCTTACGGTTCTTCATGCGGATTGCGAGCTCCACTGCAGAAAGCTCCTTCCCCAGCCATCTACAAAGGTTATCAGCTTCGTTCCCCAAGCGCCGACGCTCCCACAAGCAGCCATCCTTCTTCAACAAAGCGCGTATACCATCGCGAATATCTGAATCCGCCAACCACCGAGGCATTTCCTCCTCACGCCGTGAAATCCATACGTCCTCCATCAGATCAGATCTGTCTCTCAGAGCGGCCAAGTTGATTGGCAGGGGCTGTGGCAAAGGAATGCCCCAGGAGGGATTATGCAGGTCAGTTAGCTGGGCGCAATACTTGTTAAACGTATGTATGGCGCGCAGGAGAGCGGGCTTTCGCCTGGTGATTGCCTGTCGTGTCCGCTGGTGTGCTTTAGTGCCTACAGAGGTGATGAGTTTACTGAGTAACGAGTCGCTTGAATACATACCTAACGCTTGATGTTTCCCTCCCACCGCTTGGTCAAGCCTCTCCCACTCTAAGAAACTCCCAACCGCGCGCTTGCGAATGTTGATTTTGAGATCTCTTGCTAGGAGCAAAGTGCGTACGAAGTCAATGTCTACGCCCTTGAGCTCTGGGAATTTGTCGTGGATATTGAGCGACGTGTACAGTTTCTCGACGCCCGCGAGAAGTTGCTGGTGACGATTGCGTAGCTCCTGGAGACTGGCTTTGGTTCCAGCAGTAGCCCCTCCTTCGCTTTGAGCTAGAGTGGTACGTGCTGTGTCGATGACCTTCTCCACTGCAGACACATCTTCTTGTATTGCGAAGACTGCGTCGACCTCCTTTTGAAGGCGCTTGGGTGCATCTGCGAAACTCAAATATATCAATAATGATCATTATTGTATGCTCATGAATACTTACGGGCGCGCAGAGAGATTTGCGCTTCCACTTGGAGTGCCCATTGTTCACGCAGCTCTGCTTCCGTTGCACCACATCGGTCCAGCGTCTTCTGGCTTTCGGTTGTCATTGCCACGACCCCAGACTTGAGTTTGCGTCGAATCCAATCGCCAAGGCCACCGCGCATATCGAATCCGATGAAGGTGAGTTGTCGATCCAGTATCCATATCCGACGTCGACGCTGAGGGGTAGGTTAAAGAAGCTCTTCAGAGAGCACAGTAAGAGCGCACCCCTGCCGTCCTTGTTACCCCGATGAGACGTCGCATGCGTGACCAAAGACGCTCAACTCCTTCTCCATCGGTTAGGCCCAGCCCTGGTCTGAGGCGAGGGTTGTACATGAGCTGGCATGACCACTGGTGTGCGTAGGCGTGCATAGCCGTGGTAGCAAATATGATTCTTTGCATGATGTCTTCGGATAAGATGTCATACTAGGCAGAATATTTATTAGCACATGATCATGATCGTGTATTGATGTATGTATTCTACTCACCTTGTTGATAGAGACGTCTAGGACACAGCCGATATCGTACAAGAATGCACCGGTTGCCTCAGGAGGCAACTCGCTGAACACGCGCCGTATGAGTGCAATGGCATATTTCTGCTGCTCACCTGGGGTGTCGATATTAGCGAAAAATATAGGGATACCGTGGCGGCAGACAAGGGCGGCGACACCAGTGTCGTCGAAGTGACCCGTATCAGCCTTTTGCTTGTTTGCGTTTGCTGCCGTGTGCGAATCCTGGCACTCGTTGATAGCTTCTTCGGGGACTCTAAGTTTGTACTTGCGGGCCGGACGCTTGCGGGCTTTGTCGATTTCATCACCTACTGCGTCAACTTCATCTTTAGAAAGGAAATATCTGGGGTCATAGAAGTGTGGGCCGTCGCCTGACGACACCTGGTGACGGTGGTGGTGATTTCCATCGATCGACATGTGAAAATCACCGCCTCTGCGCGGTAGGTAAGAATTAGCGTCATAGCGCAGTGCAGTGAAACTTACTCATTAAATGTTCTGCCCCATTTGCGGCCGGCGAAGCAGGCAGGGCATCTACTTTGAAGCAGCCTGGAAGCCTCTCCTGTCGCAGAGCTGGCACTTGCGCTCTCGCCAGCAGTCTGCCCAGATTCCGATGTCTTTGACGCCTTCACCGAAGCGGCCGCCTGCTCTAAGGCCGCATCCAATCTCTTCTGCACTTCCACCTGAAGGGTGTCGTGCCATTGAATCGCCGCGCCTAAGCTTCTGCGCCAAGGATCGTCGATATATTCACCCTGCACTGTCGATTCAGTTTGAGTCATTGCAGGTTAATACACAGCATTACCTTTTTATCGACTACGTGGAACCCTCGCCGAGCGTAGTGTGAATGAAGACTCTCCGCCAGCGCATTGACCGCATCGCAGGATCGTTCAAAAAGTGCGCGATATAGCCCCAAGAGCTCCAGCGCGACAGCCACTCGAGGTTGCTCGGGGGCCGCTGGGAACAGGCCGTTTCGGATGAGTTGTTGGGCAATGGGATTGCAGTGACAGCTGTACACTGTGACGACTCGAAAATCTGTATTTATTGAGTGTATTACCCCGTCTATAGTATGTAAGGACTCACGATCATAAAATAAACACGTCACTGACGATGTTTTCACCTTCTCATGGCCGCATGAGCACTCCAACCTCGTTATCTCACTGGAGCACCCAGGGCCCACAGGTTTCCCAATCGTGGCATTTGTATACCGCAAGTACTCATCCACAAGGCAGGGCACGAGATTCTGCCATTTGCCGTATAATCGATAGGCTGCAGCGTTAGGAAGGATGCGGCGCTTGGTTTTCAGTGGAGAGGACAGAGGAACGGGGGTGGACTCGTCAGCTGGTGGTACGGTTGAAGAGTCTTGTTCGGCATCTGCAGTGGTAGCTTCGTTGGTGTCGTCTATATCCATCCATTCGCTGGAATCAGGATTTGGTTCTGTGATGGGGTACGGTGTTTGCTGCGGGTTGAACAGGTTCGCCAGCCTGGCACGAATCGCATCCTTCTTCCCTGGGTCCGCAAGAAATATCTTCACCTTTTTGCTGCTGCTGTTTCGTACCTTCTTAGGGCTGACGAAGTGTTGACCATGCCCCCCGATAACTTCTTGCCGTTTGCGATCGCAAGATGCCATAGTAAACAGTGATTGAGGGAGAGAAGTACACAGGGGCAATAATCTAAGTATTCGGACAAGTCAAAAAGGGCCAGCGACTCAGCTGCAGGATTATCTGCAGGAATTTTACGAGATAATATGAGTAGAAAGGGATGAAAGGATATTGTGCTGGATGAAAGAAGCCAGATCGATCGGAGGGTCGGATGCCGGCATGCGCGTTGTCCGAAGGGGATAATCGGAGATAATGGGTCTTAGAGATAGGATTCTTTTATGCATGAATCAGGCTCTCGAAGACCGTGGGATCATCTAGAAACTGTTGCCAAGGGTGGTCACGCTTCGCGCCACTTCACCATGTTGCATGCACATCAGCAAGCTGGCACATATCCAGTATCTTCGTATGTGCGTCCGATCCATGCTGACGTCGACCGAGAATGGAGCTGGGCCCCCGAGTCTAGATAGTCACAGCGCGAGCGGATTATATTACGCATTCAATCGCGATGCGGGTGTGACGCCTGGCTTTGGCACCGGCCCCGAATCAATTGTTCTACGAAGTCCTTCGCGCCAGCCCACCGTCACCAAACTCTACCCAGCGCGCCAAACCCACACGAGGTATCCGTATGTGCGCCTGATCCACCTGCCCGGGATGGAGTTGGCCGCTAGGCACTTGATTGTGTGTGCGAGCTATATAACCCGTTCAATTACGGTGCGAGTGTGATGATTGGCGGTGGGCACGAGTCAATTATTCAAGAATCAACAAAGTCACGCTTCGCGCGTCCCGGCACCCGTCATCGCCATCTCCGCCAGGCTCCAACAACGATACCCAGGCGAGCACGAGGCGCGCTTCTCGAGCAGGAGGATACGTAGAGTTCGACAGCGTATGTCCATTCAATTGCGATTGCGAGGTGATTGGCGCGGCTCGCCTGGTGCCGACTCCATGCGGCTGGATCCGCGGTACCTAAATTGACGCACCGTTCAACAACGCGCCACCCAGTGCAAACGTGCAGAAGACAGCGCGCCGCGTACACGGTGCTGGCCAACGCAGGTACTGCACACAAGCCGCGAACTGGAGCGTATTTCCGGCCGTGGTAAGATTTCCCCTCTAAACACGCTCGCGCCACCCATTTCACACCAAGCAGATCGCGAAAATTATCCTCGTGCGACGACTGCTGTACGCAAATCAGGCTGAACCGCCCCCTGTTGACGAATTCTACGAGAGAGCGTGTTTCATTCTAGATCTCTGGATATCTACCCACGGCACATACACTCTACGCATTGCGTGCGCCTGGAGCATGCATAGAGCAGCGTCCGATGGCTTCGCGGCCGGGATTTGCACCAGAGAAAGCAGCTGTACCGCCGCGAATGGAGCCAGATCCGGCGGCCCAGGCTGGGGCTGCTTTATAAATAATGACTCAACTCGCATACTCGTGCAGGCCAATCACGGATCAGCGCGCCCAAGTATATGCCTATATGCGGGTGCTGGCCGTTCAAATCTGGAGATCCTGTGCGTTGCTCAAAGCTTGTTGATGCGGGAAATATGGATCCAACCAACCACCGCATACACTGCGGGAAAAGACGGGTATGTATCTTTGCCCAAGCCTTGGTCCATGGAAAACATATGGTAATCTTTTCCATTTTACACTCTTTTCCACGCGTTTTCACGGAGCTGCTTCATAAATAATGACTCAGCTCGTATACTCGTTCAGATCAATCACGGAACAGCACGCCCAAGTATACGCCTATACGCGGCGGCTGGCCGTTCGAATCTGGAGATCCTGTGCTTTTCTCAGAGCTTGTTGATGCGGGGATATGGATTCCAGACCAGCCACTGCGAACGGCGCATACAATGCGGGCAAAGACCAGCATATCTGCCCTGCACATTCTCCGCAGAGCCCCGGTCCATGGAAAAAAGATGGTAATCTTTTCCATTTTACACCATTCTCCGCGCATTTCTGATCAAATATAGGCGTAACCGCCCGCAGTGATGGCAGGCAGCTCCATATCTTCGGTTTTGCACACATATACTTGTATGCGATATCGGGTGATTGGCGGGTTCCTTCCGCGGCTCCATGCGGCGCGGCGCCTGACGCGTCGTTCAACGATGTCACGCTTCGCGGACGGCCGCCCGACAGCCGCACGACGATGGCACGACAGCGCCCGACAATGGCTTTCGACATCCATCACTGTCAACAGCATGTCGTCGTCGCTTGCCGCCTTGCAACCCTGAGCCAACCTCCCGCATATTTTCTGCAAATATGGTGTATGTAACGCCGCGGCGTCGCAGCACTTTCTCGCGTCACCTCAATTCTAGGTGATTCGCTGACAACACGGTCACGCGTCTCCCGCGCGTCCCCACCCTCGCGTCTATGGACAATGCATTGCCCGATGCAGTCACCGGCATACCCAATCAATCTCACGCCGCGTGCCCTGGTAACCGCCTCCTTTCAATATACGAATGACAGTCTGCGCGCTTCCGCGAAAGCGCGTCGTGCTTCGAATGCCCGCCACCAGTCCGCTTCCCTCCAATCTGAGCAGGCCGAGCGGAACACGATCGCCCCGCCACCGACATCAAAACCGACGTCCAACCTCAATATTCAATCTTGGCGCACTCAATCGCTGCCCAGATCGGACAGGACAGGGGACAGCACGCGATATTCATCCCCGATCCAGCGGCCCCCGGAATGGAGTCAGGCACTGGTAGAGTTTCGTGGTATATACCCACCCATTCACTTGCGATGAGATTGGTTGAGATTCCTGCCCTGATTCGAACGCGCGCGGTGCCGACTCAATTGTGAGGTGCGCGGCACCGTTCTGTCAACAATGTCACGGCCATCTCCGCCGAGCATCCAGCAATACCTGCGCATACACGAGGCTGCGCTCGAGAGTGCACGCTGCTTTGCATTTTGAGCCGTCGCCCGGGCTGCCAGTGCCAGGCCCAAACAGACAGGACCCCCACCGGCCAGCGAACTGCCCAGACCGACCGGAGCCCAAAGGGCACCAGGACGCACAACGCCATGCGATGCCCATCTGCGCCAGAACGGAGCCAGGGGCTGGTAGAGTTTGGGAGACTATGCGTGCCCATTCAGTTACGGTTCGAGGTGATTGGCGGTGGGCCCTGCTTCCGCTCCTTGCGGCGCGGTCGTTCAACAATGTCACGTTTCGCGCCTCATGCGCGAGCCAGCACCGCGCACACAGCGGTAAGACTGCGCGTCCCAAACTCACACGAGCCCGCGCCGCTCATCTGCCACGTACATTGCGGAGATTTGGATGCCTGTGGCGGCCGCTGCGTATCAGGTCGAACTGTCAGTTGACATATTGTTACAAGAAATTTTCAAGCTTGAAACAAGAGATCGTGTGTGGTTCTGGATAACATCGTGTGCGCCTGGAGCGGGCGTTCGCGGCCAGGATTGACATTGATTAAACAGTTCTGCGCGCGAAATGGAGCCCAGATCCGGCGGCCCAGGCTAGGAGCTGTTTTACTTTATAAATCACCCAACTCCCGTACTCGTGCAGGTTAATCGCGGATCAGCACGCCCCAGTATTAGCCTATACGTGGCTGCTGTCCGTCTAAATCTGCGATCATGCGCCTTTCTCAAAGTTTATTGTTGCAGGGATCTGGATCCCACCAACCGCCACACACACTGCGCAAAGATGGGCATATCTGCCCTGAAAATCCTCTGAACATCCTACGTCCGTGGAAAAAGTGACTCATAGTATGGTAATCTTCACCATTCTATACCGTTTCCTGCGCGTTTTCTGATCAAATATAGGCGTAATTGCCGCAGTGATACGACACAGCTCCCATGTCTGCATTTATGCCCACATGTATTGGTATGCGCGCCGCGGAACCCCCAAAAAACACCGCGCATATGGGAGCCTCGCGGGATGATTTCTTCAGCTGCGTCATGCGCCTGGCCCCGAAATGCAGGCCAGCATCGAAGTTCCACCAGAACATCGCTTATCAGCGGGCCGCTCCTCGCCTCCACGGGGATCTCCAGCTCGAACTAAATGGGCTGTCAATGCGGTACGTCCCTATGCTCGCAATCAGCAATCAGAACCGCCCTAAATGGAGGCTGCGCGTCACCGTGAAAAAAAGCCTATCTGCCGTGCCAATCTGTGCCTATCATCGGCCTCCTGGATTGTGGATTACAGTATGCTTACCCACGGTTCGCTATTGTCTGAGCGCGGGCACGTGGGCTGCACGCTGCGATACTGGGTAATTATTACTCGCCACGACAGGAGGGTGCACCGTAGCTCTACGTCTCCTTCTGCCTGCGCGCCAGGTTATGAACAGCTCATACGATCGCCGGATTTGCATCCTGGTGCAGTGTGGTCCGGATTACTCGCTCCCGCGGCTCGTGAGCCCTGCTCGAGAGGCGCGCCCAGTATCAGATGGAACCGTGATCACGGCGTCTTGCCACTGGCGAAACCAGCGGTCGTGAAATCCCTGCGGCAGACGTCGTTGCAGCAATTCCCTTAGGCAAACACGCCCATCAAATGCGAGCCTGCATCAACCTCGAAGATCTACCGCACGTCTAACGCCGCCCACAGCCCTCCTCCGTCCAGCCACACAATGGCAGCAAACTGTTCTGGCCATGGCCGCCCCAGAGTCTATCCGCTCACGTTGGAAAATGGACCGCCGAGCCGCTTGACCTCGTCCAAGCCAATCTCCCGACGCATGCCGCGTTTCTGGTGGCTGATCGCGCGGCGTGGGGAACAACATCGATACACCGAGCGCACACCCCGTCGCCGTGCAGATTTGTTGCAGTCAGTAGCAGTCCATATGCTTGCGGATTAGGGTCGAACTCCGGACCACGCATCCCCCAGCTCCTCGAAGGCCGCTCGCGCGGTGCATTCACGCTCCCCAAAAAGTACGGCCATGCAATAATTATCATCGGGGAACCAACGGCTGTCAAGTCACCGCCCGCCGTCTAGCAGATCCTCGAGCGTGCATCATGGTAGTAGCACAGTCTCACTGGACGAACACGCATCCATCCAGTTCAGACCTGATCAACCCCAGAAATATATCGCCAGGTCCCTATAGGCTATCACCGCCGCACCGCGCCTCTGTCCAAGCATACAGCCTCATATTTCTAGTGGACATGCAGAGTGCACCAAATGCCCACCCCAACACAACTCCTCGTGCCTCAACTCCAAGTACAAGCGAGATCAAAGACACCAAATAGCAGAGTATAAAATAGATGCGGTAGCTTGATTATGAATGGTGCGACACCAATAATACAGCCCCGCTAATTGTGACAGATGTCCTGTGTTGTGATTGAAGGCTATCAGAATCCGCGATGGATTCCGTGCAAGCTAAGATTGTCACAGACTGCCATCTCTTTCAAAAGCTTGACCAAGTTGGAAACAAGATGCGGCCACACACCTCCAGTACTAAATCAATCATCCTGTTGCGCAGATGCAACGAGGCGTGCGCGCCACCGACTGATCGCTGAAGCCTCGGGGAGCGGTATACAGCCCTCAGTCCACACTACGACGCCGCAGAGGAAGAAGCTCAAGAGAATGAGGATACACGCTGCTACGAGTGTGCTGAGCGCGGCAGTTTTATAGTCCATCACCCGCCCATGAAGCGGCCCTTTCATGACAGCGAGGCCCAGAGGTGGAGCCGCGAAAATCGTCAAAGTAGCCAAGAGCACGCCAACTGTCTTGAGCGCATGCGTCGACCACTTCAGCGTGAGCCGTAGCAGCCCAACGGTTGCGAGCGCGATGACAGCCCACATCGCGCCTCCCGCTGCTCAAACAGCGATGGTCCCTGCGACCGGCTGCCTAGCGTCGTGGGTGTTCCACATGAAAAGACTTTGTCCGAGGAGCATTACGAATGCAGTGCATGCGGATGTAAAGGGAATGTAGGAGGCGAGAATGACTGCGTTGTGGAGGCGACGATTCGGAGGCATGTGCTCGCCATGGAAAAATGGAGTTGGGGTGGTGAATAAGGAGCAATTGCGGGGCTCGGCTGGTAGTTTGCACATGGGAGTAGTTTCTAAAGATTCTGCATTGGAGGTGACCGAAGAATTGAGGCTCTCTATGTCGTCGGAATGATGATTCGTGGACAGAGTGAGCGTGGCTGTGTCACGGTCCATCTCGATGGTTGGAATTGAGACCATAATTCTGGCACGGAATGGGTGAGCTACTCCACAGAGGGCCTACGGCGATGAATATGGAAACAACTCACTTTGATGATCTTCAACAGTTTATATACAACAACTGTCAAAGGCGCAGTCTCGGGCCCCAGGGCAATAAAAGCTGTAAAACATCGAGCACTGGTTTCGTAGGTGCCTGTGAAATATCTGCCCAGTTGAGAGGCGTGATGGGCAGTGGGCTGGCAGTGCGTGTCACCTGTTCTATCTTTGAAAAGGAGAAATTAAGTCAGACAGCTGTGATTATCCAGAAGCGTGACCTCCAGCTGAATGAAGGCGGCAGGATAAAGTCTGGTAAAGTAAAGGCTAAAACGCCCACAGGTAAAGTAGCCATAAAGACATTGATAGGCCCATCAGGCTCAATTACCTACGCAGAGACATGGAAGTTAGTGCATAAGGGGCGATGCCAGTACTGAATCTCGAAGTGCCGCAGCAACGTCACCAAGGTTGAGTTGAGCTTAAATCGACATATGGACTTGGAAAGCGTGTTTTCTTCTTCATTACTGGTGGGAAGCCGACGGCGAAGCCCCACAGCGACTCAATCCGAATATCAAGCCTTGACTTGCAAATTGAAATGCGTTATGAGCTGATATGACTATGTGGTTTTGAGTTGGCCTGCGCGAATTGGTGCACCGTTACTTCACCATCACTTTCATATTCTCCTATCATGTTTCACTGCTTACTACTCCCAACCCTCGCTGCTCCCCTTTCGAAGCAGTTTCCAAAAGATCCACGCAAGGAACATCATAGCAAAGATGCAAGATGATATCAATGAGTACATAGCGGCGTTTATGGGGGGTATGATTTGACTGCGAGAAAATATCGATACGACCGCGACGCCCAACGGTGGAGCTCCCAAGGTCATCGGGGTGGCTAATATAATAACCAATTGTTGAAGCCTGTACTGGGTCGCCGGACGGAGCCATCCAATGATCGCGAAACTGACTGTCGTCCACGCTGCGCCGCCCACGGCTCCAGCGGCTGCAGTTGAGACAATGGGCTGTGGAGGATCGCTCTCCAGCATGAGCATTCTTTGTCCGCTGACCGTGAAGAAAGCGATGGATACTGAGCACAGGGCTACGACTAAGGCAGAAAAGGGGATGGTCGCCAGCGGGCGAGGCAACGGAATGTTGCAGAGCGAGGGAATAGCGTTGATGTAGGACAGTGAGTCACTTAGGCCCAGGTAGTTGCGGCGTGTTCCTGTGGTGCTGGTCCACGATGGCTTAGGGTCGGTGGTGGACGCCGCTGTGCTCTCCACATCGACGAAAGACGTTGTCGGTGATGCAGCGGTTGTGGCTGTATCCCAGTTCGTGGTAGTAATGGAAGTCTGCGCCATCTTGCAGTTGGGAAAGACAGATGATGGATCGTGCGTGGAAACAGGTGGAAACGGGCATATGATTATTATGATAGCAGACGATAGCGGGCGGGCGTCGGGAATCGGGATGCCCTGGAAGCAAAACATCCGAGTCAATCATTTGAGGTCCGACGATTTTTTCGCAAGTCTTTCACTGGCACCTCAAGCTCTTGGGCACCTCGCAGCGCCGCACACGAATCTTATCAATTAATCCTATTGTTCTGAAGTATGTGTCTAGTTGCAGATCAGCTTTCGTCTAAGAGTCCTTGTGCAATAACAATAGCAGGTACATATCCAGCCTTCGAAATGGCCATCTTAGAGGCAAATCGCATGGTCCTTGCTTCCATCGATCACGAAATGGGAGAAATCGCAGCTGATAGGACAGATCCTGACGCCCCCAAAGCAATCTCCCGAGTCGATGATGAGGCGGGGACAAAAATCAGGCGTGCAAACATCCTGAACTCTTCTGCGCCTGCATATTCCATTCCAACCGAACTGCTCTCAGCCATATTCAAAGTCGGGCACTCTGAGAATTCTGACGAATATGAAACGCCATTTGAGCTTATTGTATCCCAAGTATCGAGTCGCTGGCGCGAAACGTCACTCAACACACCCAGTCTCTGGACGCGCATCCGACGACGCGCGTACCAGGCGCGTTTGAACGCAATTGAGATGTACCTGCAAAGATCCAAGGCGGTTCACTTTGAACTCGTCATACAGGTGGGCGTCCCGAGTGACGAGATATTTGGAAATCAGGGCTGGCCATATGACAAGCTCGACTGCGATAGCGTGTCCGAGTGTTGTGCACTTGTCGTGCCGAGCATGGATCGCTGCAATCGCATAGATCTTACTTTCTCAACAGAGCCTAAATGGCGAGGACAACCCTTTGAACAATCGGGAAACATGGCATTCGGAATCATCATGCAGCATTTTGGTTCACTGGCTGCCCCTGTTCTGCGCTCCATAAATGTCGATTGGGGCGAGGAGATGTATTTCAGGAGCGGTTCCTTCCAACAAATATTCACTGGTGGTGCGCCCCTTCTGACGTCTATCAAGATGTTGCAGGTAGGAATGCACCTTTGCGTCCCTCCGCTGAGCTCTGTCCAATCTATACATCTGTATCTGCCGGTAGGTCCCCATGGGCCGGGGAGAACATGCCGAGAGTTCTGCGACATGCTATCAGCTGCAACATCGCTGCTACACCTCATGGTCATAGGCGAGATCATTCACAGCTGGACCCCTGTAGCAAGTGCCACACTGCCATATCTGCAAACACTTTCTATAGGTATTCAAAGGAAAGGGTATTATGGTACAATGGACGAACCTCAGTTCAGCGGTCTCCTCAATACCATCACTGCACCATCTCTAGAATTGCTTCTCATGCAATGGGTCGACAGAGACACTTTTAGTGAAAGTCCACCTCCAGTTGGCAAGTTCCCGCGCCTGCAGCGGCTTATCCTCGAGAGAGTAGACATTACGAGCGATCTCGTCAACACCTTATCGACGGCGTTTGATTCGGTTCGGCACCTTGTATGGGGTGCATGCCTCAAACCTTGTGCGCTCCTCGACGCAGACACCATATGGCCCAATCTACGCACAATCTCCATTCCACTAATTAGCGAGGACTTCAAGTTGGACACCATTGAGGCACTTTCGAGGAAATGTGCTGCTTCGGCACATCCTCTGGAAAAAATATTCGCCCGAAACATACCTCCGGCACTGGTCGACTCTCAATCAACAATATTGGTGGAAAAGTTCGATTGCGAGGTAGCATACGCACGCCTGCCATCCGAGTTTCAGTCGTGGTCGGAGGTGAAAAAATTCGCATAATTGTTCGTCAAGCGTGTTTTGGTTTCTGAAATTTAACGACGCATGATCATCTGTAAGGTTTGCCATGATGCTCGTCCATCAGCTAGCGGTACTCATCTATAATGTGCAGCATATCATCCCACAATTGACGGTGGCCGCGCAGCCTGCAGGATCCCATGCTACGCCTTGCCGTAACCGTTTACCTTGAAACCAGTAACATTGCAATTTAATTACGTTTGAGTGCATAGTACGGTGGTATGTAAATGTGACAGCTCCGCTGGCCGAGTCCCCGCAAAGCAGAAAAAGATAGATAAGTAGTAAAAATGCAGCATCGGCAAGCCAAATGGATGGATGGTGGATACAAACAGCACGGGATCCGTAATAAAGCGCGTCCAATAAACAAACCAGTCCATTTTACCCAGTTAGGGTCAGTTAGAATCAGTAACGATGGCCTTGGCCCTCCCGCGCATCCCACGCCGTCTGGTACTGCTCCGGGTTGTATGGCCGCGTGGCAAACGACTCGTTCGACATGCCCATGTGCAGATCCGCCGCCGCCTGCGGCGCGGGCTCGTGCAGCTGCGCGTAGCGCCCCGCGCGGCGGCGCTTGCAGCAGCACCACGTGAGCATGCCGAGCAGGAACAGCACAAACGCGCCACCAACCGCAGCCGCGATGATGATGATGCGCGTCCACTGCCCGCCGGTATCTGAGGGCGCCTTGAGGCCGGACGTGTCGATCGCGTTGAGCGACTGGTTGAATGTCGAGTCGTAGCCGTTAAGGCGCACATTCACGAATTCGTTGTGCAGGAGCGCGGTGTCATTTGACGTGGAGAGCAACTGCACGTACGGGGTGGAAGTCGTGTTGGAGGATGTGTCGTCGACAACGAAGTCGCCGTAGTTGACGAGGATGTAGGCGTTGCGCAGGAACGCCATGCCGAGGATCATGTCGTAGTCCTTGCTCTGCGCGCTGTCTGCGATGGGCTGGAACTGCCGTCCTAGTTAGTATCACGGGTAAGTGTTTCGGATATTTGAGCGCTTACTGTGCCGATGCAGTAGTCCCCGCTGTCACCCAGCTCTGCTGCCTCCATGCTCGCGTCGAGCGGGTTGATATGGTACATCTGCCCGCCCGCCTTGAACGTGATGTTCACCTCCTTCGTGCAGTCCATCGTCCACGCCGGTCCAACGGACGTATTTGACAGCTGCGCGCCCTCGATCTGCGAGTAGATCGCCTCTGCGAGCCCCGCAGGCACCTGCGGGAGCGTGTAGCCCGTGTCGAAGATCGCGGTGATCTCACGCTTGTTCTTCGTGGCCGCGACCTGAGTGAACAACGGAATCGCCTGCCCGTCGGGCCCGAAGATGCCGTTTGCGTCGAGTGTGACCGTCCAGTGCTGGTTCCCGTCCTTGCTCGTATCGACGTATAGCTTCGGCTGGTTCGTCACATTCTCGTATCCCGGGATCAGCTCGCCGATGCTCAGGTCGCCCGGGAACTTGTTGTACGGGTCGTCTGAGCGCCCGAGGAGGACCGTGAGGTAATTCGGCGTGGAGTGATCCTGGTCGAAGATGCGGTCCACCGGTGGTGCACCTTCCAACTTTTTGCCGAGCGTGGTGAAGATCGAGGAAGCGACGCCGGGGCCCAGGCCGACAAGGCCGTCGCCCTGGTCGCGACCAGAACCAGGGGGGACGAGGACTGGCCTTGATATCAGATGCCAGAACACATACACAGAAAAGTGGTGAGAGGCTTACAGAAAGCTTGTTGTGAGACATTGTACCCCGCAAACTCCAGGTCCGCTAATAGTATGGGGCCTTCTGCCTCCCCGATGGCGTAGGTAACCTTTGCGCTCTTGCTCGTGTTCGTCGCACCCGGCACTTGCGTGTCAACCACCCACAGATCGGAGCTGCCACATTCCGCATCAGCGCCCAGCCATTCACAAGCAAGCGCACTCCTCACCTGCCAGTGTCGATCTGCACAGAGTACTCCTGCCCTCCCAGCGTGATGTTTGTGACATATTCGATGTCGCTCGCGTCGCCCAGCTGCGACGTGTACTCCCAGGCCCGCTTCTCAAGACTCCTGGGCGAGGATCGGCGGCCGGTTATGGGAAAGTGGATGGCATTAGCGAGGGTTGCGAGCGCAGCAGGCCCTAGGAGCAGCGAGGATGAGATTTTCATGGGCGGCACTCAATCAAGAGACCGCAAGTAAGAAGATAAAGGAAAGAACCTAGATATGACAGAGATATGAAGGATAGTATGTAGAGGCAGAAAGAGAAGCGCTGTGGGCGCCGGTATTTCAGTGCAACGCACTGCGGGCGGTGTTGAGGACAAGGCACAGCTTTGGTCCCTGTCAGGCGTCTAAACAATTTGCTCAGCGCCAAGAAGCCGTGCATCATTGCACTGGTCCTGATGCTTACCAGATATTCAAGGGCTCCAAGCCCAATGTATGCAAAAATATATCAACTATGTATCGAGGTAGATAGGCTGCAGGACTCGAAATGTAATAAAGGAAAACAATATTGCCACCAGAGCGACCGGCGAGAATGGCCGCAGTGATGCACGGAATGTTGACATGTAGACAGTCGTGGTTCGGTCGTGGTGCACTTGACAGATCATTATTCTCAATTTAGTGACGCAGAACCATCCTCAAACGAGGTGTTACTAATGCTAAAGATACACCGTAAGTACATAGAATACATTGGCACATTAGAGCCAGACAGCTCCTGAAACAAAACTCCAACATCACCGCACACTCGAGCCCCCGATGCCCGTGCTCGTGCGCATACTCCCCAAGTTCGAGCTCCCCTCACCCCGGTCCTCATACACAGGTTGCACCGGTCGCGCCACCCGCTCCCTTGGCCACTCGCGCGTCTGCTCCCAGTCATAGCTCTGCCGTGCTTGTCGATTGCTCGAGTCGCGACTGCGGTTCAGCAGCGCCGCCCCCGCTCCCGCGAGCGCCGCGCCCGTCCAGAAGCCTGGGCGCCAGGTGCTCGCATTCGAATCGTCTGCCGTCCCTGGTGCAGACTTCGAGTAGGGCGGTGGCGCACCGCCGAACGCGTTGTAGTTGGGGTCGTCGTCTTGGTGGCCACCCGGGAACCACCCGCCCGCGCCGCCGGGACCGGGGCGTGGAGCAGGCTGGCCAGGCGTCTGGGCGCGATTAGGGTTTGAGGGGCGGGTGAAGAATTTGTAGATTATCCAGAGCGCGATGGCGGCAAAGAAGAGCCAAAAGCCTACCGCCTCTGTGTCAACGCGAGGGGCTGTGCGCCTATCAGCTGGATGGACAGAAAGCGACGAGAAAAGATGATGCTGACCTTTAAATGGCGTCCGAGGAGACGCCTGCGCGTCGTCCCGCAGGGAGTCTGGCACGCGAACGAGCCGGTACTCCAGCCCACACGAACCTGCAGGCGGCAAAACATCATGAGACGCGATGAGTCCGGTGCTTCAAGGCCAATGCGCACCTTTGAGCACATATTCATCCCCCCGCCCGCTCCACCCCTCGCACCCAACCTCCACGCGCCCAAATCGAAGCGCTTGCGGCAGATCCGCCTCGCACTGCCAATCGGACTCAGCTCAGCCGAAGCTAGATCGGGTGTCGCGGGCTCGAAAACGTACCTTCCACTCGACCTCGACTCCGCTCCCTCCAATGTTCTCGCATCTCACAACATCAGGCGTGTACAGTGAGCACGGCTCGCCGACACATGTCAGCTGCGGGACGCGCGCGGAACGGCGCGCGACGGTCAACTCGTCTTTGTAGAAGGTCAGGCGGGGGATGCTGGAGAGCTTCACGCGCAGCATGTTCGCAGTCATCGTCAATTTCCACTAGATCAGGTTTGAGATAGCAATATCGTTGGTGAATCAAGGAGAATGAGGTGAACCAGGACGAGATTCGACATGAAATGGTATACGTAGACGTGCGCGCAGCAAGGCGCGGCAGGTTGACGTGGAAGTAGGCTCAGGGGCTAATGACGCTACTGACTCCCCACAGCCACCAATAGATTCGAGTTTCAGTTCTGAATGCCTCTGCATTAGAGTCAAACTGAAGCGTTCAAATTCACTCATTGGCGCTTGCATTGAGGCAAAATTCCCAGAAGTGGCTATGAGGCTTGACAAGCAGATGTAAATCACTGAGCAATCGAGAATGCCCTGCGGCATCCTCGGAATTCGGCTTCATCAGATGCAAAGCCCGCAACAAACCAACGCTCCTCAACATTAATGCGCACTTCTTAAGGACAATCCCGTTCAGGCTAGAACTTTCAAATTGGCAATGAGTACGACAGGCTAATGGACAACATCAAAGCACATCTGACCCACATTTATAGTAACATCTTACTTCCGACCATAGCCGGAAATCGTATGGTAAGCGGGCGTAAGCCGTTGCCCAATCGAACTTTTCCACTAGTATTGACGATCGAGGTTCTGCTGATACTGGGGGCACGTCCCGCAAAAATATTTTTTCCAAAGGGTTTGCTGAAGCGGTACACTTTCTTGAAAGTGCCTCAATGATGTCAAAGTTCCTGCCTACAGGTAGGATAGAGATCGTGCGTAGCTCAGGCCATATGGTGTGTGCATCGAGAAGCGGGTGAGGGTCGTACGTATTATACACGACGTGCCGAACGGAATCAAACGCCTTCGAAAGGGTGTCGACGACTTCGCTCGGCATGCTTGTTCTCTCCAGAATAAGCCACTGTAGGCGCGGGAATTTCGCAATTGGAGGTGGAATCTTCCTAAAAGTGTATTCGTCCACCCATTGCATGAGAAGCAGCTCCAGAGATGGTGCAGTGATGATATTGAGAAGACCGCTGAATTGAGGTTCATCGGGTGCATGGTAACTGTAATGCCCTCGCTCTTTAATCCCTATGAAAAGTGTTCGGAGTGATGGAAGCGAGACGTTTGCTGAAGGTGTCCAGGTTTCTACGATGTCGCCCTCAACCATGAGGTGTTGCAGCGACGTTGCAGCCGACAGCATGGCGCAAAGCTCTTCACATGACCGTCCCGTTCCATTAGGACCTTTTGGCAGGTGCAGGTGTATAGATTGAACCGAGCTCAGTGGAGGAAGGCAAAGGTGCATTGCCATCTGCCGCTTCACCCCGATGGATCTCAGGAGGGGCGCACCACCCGCAAATATTCGTTGAGAGGGACTCCTTCTGAAAGAGACGCCATTGCCCCAGTCGACATTGATAGAGCGCAAAAAAGGGACAGCTAGTGAACCAAAATGCTGCAGGATGATTTTGAGTGCTATGTCTCCCTGCCGGTCGACGGCCTTCTCTTCGAATTCCGGTTCTATTGAGAAAGTAAGATCCACGCTCTTGCAGCGACCCATGCTCGGTGTGATGAGCGCGCAGAATTGGGACACGTCATCAAAGTCTGGCTTTTCATATGGCCATATGCGCCATTCGTCCTCCTCGTCGGCACCCGTGTCATCGCATGGTACTCCCACCCGTATGACAAGTTCAAAATGTACTGCCTTGGACCTTCGAAGGTATTCCTCAACTGCAGTCAAATGTCGCTGGAACGGGCGGCGTCGGATGTGCGTCCAGAGACTGGGTGTGTTGAGTGATATCTCGCGCCAACGACACGAGACTTGAGATACAAGAAGCTCAAATGGCATGTCATACTCGTCAGGATTCTCGGAATGCCCGGCTTTGAATATGGCTGAGAGCACTTCATTTGGGATGGAATATGTCGGTGCAGAAGAATTCAGAATGTTTGCCCGCCTGATTTTCAACGTCCACGCCTCATCGTCGAGGGCTGCTTTTTGAATCTCAAGAGCTGCCTTTTTGGCATCGAGAGCCGCCTTTTCAGTTTCAATTCGCTCTAGTTCGTGGTCGATTGAAGCAAGAGCCGCGCGATTTCCCTCTTCTATGGCCATTCCAAAGGATGAGTACCTAATGTTGAACAGAGAGTGTTGGTAATAATAATAAAAGATTAAAGTATACCATGAGACTTACTTCAAAGATAGCACCAAAACGACAGTTGCAATATTCAGGCGCGATGCTAAGTGAAAGACTCGAAAAAATGCCGTTAACGTTGCGAAGGATCCCGGCCGCGGGCCGATCCCGATATTACTCAATCTCGTCAGCTCTGCAGCCTCTTTTGTAGAAGTACTTCAAATGATAGCGCTGTCTGCGGTTCCTTCCTAAGCCTCATGATCAGAGCCCTCAGTATTTGACGCATAAGCAGCCGCCTTCATTCGACGTTATTGTTCGTTTCGCAAAGTCATCGCCTCTGTCCTGCCTGTGTCTACTCCGCGTTCAATGCCGAGAAACAAGGGCCTCGTTGCATATTACAAAGCAGCCCCCGCCGAGCCCCGGACTACATCCAACGCAAATAACTACACCCACACCCGATGTCCTCAGTATCAAAGACACAATACTGATAACCCCCTCTCCTAGCACAAATCCACTGGCAATCACGATGATGCGGATATCACTCCGGTTCCCTTTTGCCACGCGCGTGCGGTATACATGTTCGATTATTCCCCCTACCAAACGGGCTAGAGAGAACGAGGGGGTGTTGAGGAAGCCGATGGCGAAGGCCACGCCGGATGGGATCCACTTGGAGTAAGGCCAATCGCGGCGCGCTGCATATATCTTGGGCCCTGCAATTGTGGCGAATAAAATAGCAAAGGCCAGCATGAACACGCCACAATGCTCCGGAAGTTAAGCACGGACTTAGAAATCACACTTGTCAGCAATGTCAATGGCGTCACTATCTCTCAAAGTGCTCTCTCTGTCTCCGAAATTCTGCGGCCCCTGCCAGCCTCTGCCAAATCGTTGCAAAGTTTAGAGACCGGGCGCCTGACGCAAGGGAAGCCAGTAACTCCGTATTGATTAAGTCAGTGATACAGGTCTCAGCACAAACTTGATCACGCGGCCACCACGATCGTCGCGATCAAAGCTCCTGCTATTATGAGACCTGAAAACAACGATAAATCGAACACCACCCAAGCTACGTCTCTTAATTCCAGAGCAAGGTACGTTGACGACTTCATCATCGCCCCAGATCGCTTCGCAGGGTGATTAGTTGATACAAGTACTGCTACAGACCTGGGGACCCAGCAGCAGCTGATCAGAGCCGATCAGCAGAGCCATCTCTCGAGTATGCTTCACATTTTCCCAAATCCTCCATGATGGCCGACTGAAAGAGTTGGCAGCCTTAGCTCGGGGCATGGAGGGCGCTCTAAACTCTTAGCGGGGGGACAAGTAAAGTCCGGTGGTGGAGTGGTCAAAAAATGAGTACTCGTGGTAGAGTGCCAGTAGAAATCGGAGAGAATGAATCAAGTTATTATATCTTCTTGTTAGCGAATGTCCTTGAACTGTGAGCCACTGATATGCCAAATAGACATAGCAATGCCCATCGTATCTAAAATCAGCTTGACTAACTAATCTAGTAACTAGCCACGATGTGAAGGAGCACGTGCAGAAACTGACCACGGCACCCTCCCAGTAGCGACAAAACACTTCTCTTTTCTATTTTTTTTGACTCCTCTCGCATCTTTTTCTTAGAATCATCGCATACCCACCTTATCGCATCTAATCACGCCGCATCGGCGCGCCGCATATACTCCAAATACTTATATTAACAACGTACATACCTCACTGGCCCCACAAGGGCAGAACTCGCGTAGTCTCATCACGGATCACGCGTTAATGTAGGGACTCATCTTAGATCATTTCGCCAGCTAGTCACACGAGTATTACCCTCTACCGTAGTTCAGTTAGAACCCATGGAGGTAAAATGATGATTTTTTAAAAAAAAAAAACTAATCTAGTATGATTCGAGTACGTACATCGATACGAGATCATGGCTGAAAATCAAATTAGATAAACTTTTCAAATTTCACGCTAGTAATCGTTCCAACTTCAACTTTCACTCCGCCGCCTTCATGCGAGCCTTGCATGACTGCCAATCTGATCCATGGACAAAGTCTATGAGGTCCAGTTCTGCCGGGTTGCGCCCCATGACAGCTACATTGCTTGGCCATATTAAACCCTGGCGATGCCACGGAGGAACCCAGATCAGCAGTTGGGAGGAGGCGGTCAGAATCCAGCCGTTGTCCAATGTCGAATCATGTCTGAACTCGGGGACGGAGTCACTGTCGGCTCTATAAGCTTTTGAGTATAAGGCCCATGATATAATTTACATGAATACATACCTGTCTTTCATCTTTACTACATCCCAGATCCGAATAGTATTGTCTTGAGAGGCTGAGGCAATGCTCATCCCATCCGGCGAGTACGTCACAGATGTAACTATACCACTATGGACTTTGATTGGTGCTCCCATGGGCTCACCGGTCTCTGCATCCCACATTCGTACTGTCTGATCCATAGATCCGGATACTATGTGCTTCCCGTCAGGTGAGTAAGCAACACTTCGAACGGAGTGACCATGCCCCAGTAAAGGCGATCCAATGGCCTCCCCGCGCTGTGCGTCCCACATGCGAAGTGTTTTGTCTGAAGAGCCTGATACGATGCGCGTCCCGTCTGGCGAGTATGAAACACAATTGATATAACCTTTGTGCCCGTCGAGCATCCTCACTTTTTCGCCGTTCTTAACTTCCCATATCCGAAGTGTCCAATCGTCCGATCCTGAGACGATCTGCATCCCATCTGGTGAATATGCGGCGGTCAAAACAGCATGACCTTGCACTTCGAATGGCTTTCCCAAAGCCTCGCCATTCTTTGCGTCCCATATCTGCATTGTCCCATCAGAGGAACCGGAGACGATCTGCAAACCGTCTGGCGAGTATGCAGCGGCCATGACGGCGCCACGATGACTTTTGAGGGGCACGAGCGCTGCCTCGCCGGTCAAAGCATCCCAAACCTGAGTTGTGCCATCAGCAGATCCCGAGACAATATGGGTTCCGTCCGGTGAGTATGAGACGGCGCTGGCTTCCTCACGATGTCCCGAAATTGATCGTGACACATGTCCAGTAATCACGTCCCATATCTGAATATTTCCCTCTCGACTGCTTGAGACGATGCTGGTGCCATCTGGCGAATAAGCTATAGATAAGAAGCGGTTTGGGGATCCTTGCAGTGCTGCTCTCGCCGCTTGCAATCCTACGGCTTCGGTATCCCATACTCGGAGTGTACCATCACTTGATCCGGAGACGATGTGCGTTCCATCTGGTGAGTAGGCGACAGAGAGGACCCAACTAGCATGTCCTTCCAATGGCGCCCCCGCCGGTTTTCCCGTCTTGACATCCCATACACGAACTGTCTTATCACCAGAGACAGAGACAAGTTGCGCTCCATCTGGGGAATACGCCAGATACGAGACGATATTGGTATGTCCTTCCAGCACCCTCACGACCTGTGTGGTCTGAGTATCCCAGAGCCGTATTGTGTTGTCCGTGGAGCAAGAGGCAATGCTTGTACCGTCCGGCGAGTACACGACACAGTAGACTGCACCGCTGTGCCCTTCAAGTGGCGCCCCCACGGCTTCACCGGTCTCCGCGTGCCATCTACTAACGGTGTTGCCTTGGTCGGCAACGATATGTAATCCGTCCGGCGAGTACGCGACAGACATTATCATACCAGTATGCCCTTTGATTGGCTTCCTGGTAATCTCGCCAGACTGTGCATCCCAAATGAGAATAGTGCCGTCGTCTGAGCTTGAGATGATATGTGTTCCGTCTGGAGAGTAAGCAACGCAATTGACTTCGCCGTTGTGGTTTAGCAGCAATAGCACCTGTTCGCCAGTCTCTGAGCCCCAGACTCTTATCGTGGTGTCCGCGGATCCAGAGACTATGCGATCTCCACTTGGTGAATACGCAATGGATGTAACAGCCTCACGGTGTCCTCGAAAGGGGGCCCCCACTGCTTCACCTATCTCTGCGTCCCACACCCGAATGGTCCCGTCCCAAGACCCTGAGGCAATTCTCTTTCCGTTTGGCGAGTACGCAACGGCCAAGACACCGTCAGCGTGTCCTTCAAAAGTTTTGATAATCGCTGGCCACTGATCCAATTTCCCTACTTTCAAGCGCACGGTAGATGCATATTGTGGGAGATATGTTTGGGACACAAGCGACAGGCTTGGCGCAAATGGAAGGGCCGATAAGTAGATGTGGGGTGCACTGTGGGCGATGGGAAGCGCAAATGTTCTTACAAATCGAACCACATCACTAACAAAGACAAAAAGATCGACGTCGTGGGTCTGGAAGGTGATGGTCAGCGTTTGAACTTCGTTTCACCACATAATACTCACCTGCACCCATGCTCGAATCGAAGTAAACAATTTCGATGCCGCGCTCATCTGCTTGAGCAGACTCAGCACTTCGAGCCAGTAAAGTAGCCGTTCATTAAAGAGCGCTCGGAGAGCTTCGAGGATCTTCCGATCATATGGAGTGTTCTCCAGGTGCCGACCAAGAAAACGAGTGGCATATGCTAGAACGGGTCCAATGAATTTTGCCACACGATCAGGTAGATCAATGAGAGCTGCATTGGTTATGTGCGAAGAGGGCATCTCGCAAATATTGTATCTAAGTCCAGAGCTCAGAATTCGCAGACATGGGCCGACGAAGTGTTGGTCGTGTTGTGTTGGATCAATAAAGTAAGACAAGCTACGGTCCTCGGCGATTAAGAAATCAAAGAATGATGTGTGCCGAGCAGTGATGGGGCTGTCATCGCTAACACCGTTTAATAAGGAATCGAGGGGTGCCAGAACGTATTGAACATAATCCCTGTCGTCCTCTTCGCAGCACAGCTCCATGAGGTCACGCTTGGATAGCGGCGCTTTAGCTGCCAAGATGCAACCTAGCACACGCTTGAACCGACATAGGGCAACAGTATCTCGTTCTGGAAATTTCCGGCAAAGAATGAGCCTGTATAAGTCATCCAACTTCTCTCCGGCTTTCAAAATCTCGGTGATGAGCCCTGTCACGTAGACAACACCCTGCTCTTCGGCTTCGGTTATGGCACGACAAGTAGTGGCGGCCCACTGGAAGACATGGCCTGACCCCGTGACCAGCATATGAAGCCATCGCTCCCTAAACAGCCACTCCTTGTCCAGGGCTTCACTGACGGGAGCAAGTCGGTGCTCTATAAATGCGGCGATATCAAGGTCGATAGTAGCTAAGTCCATGGTGTCCAGACGCCTTTGCTGAATATGCGGGTGTTTGTTGTGAAATGCTCTAACGATGTCGTTTTCTGGGCGCGCTGTCACTAGAACACGAAAGTTGCGAGGCAGTGCGGAGGCGTATTGAGACAGCACTCGGAGAAGAGATTCGCGAGCGGTCGCGTCTCCGCTCTCATCCAGCGCATCTACAATAATTACCACGGGGCCGGTAATTGTCAGAGATTTTGCCGGGCCAAGTACAAGTTCTTCCATCTGTCGCATCGGTGATCCACCCTTGGCTAGAGAACGTTCCTTCTGGACCACATCACAGAGCGCCACCCTCCAATGCGGATCGAGGTCAGCGACGTCCCGAGAGATAGTACTCAGAAGATTTCCTGGGTGCCGTCGCGTCTGATCTGTCCGACTGAAGGAAACGAACGACCCCAGTCTGTTCACCTTGCGGTAGTGCTGGGCGAGGGTGTTTGCGATTGCGGATTTCCCGAACCCGGGAACACCTGTGAGGACCAAGAGTTGCGGAACATCCTCGCCATCGCGTTCGTTGATCCATCGATGAAGCTCGTTTAAAACGAATTCACGAGTCATCGGTATGCATGTTTTGTCCGGATCGAATCCAGCGCCGTCGGCGTAAGGCAGGTCGTTAATTGTCTGGGTCATGGCTGCGATAGAATCAGCCTAGTGCAGCGCGAAGGTAAGGTGCACTCACTCTGGCTCTGTATTTGATTGATGACGGTCTGGACGCTCTGCATTTGCTCCAAACAGCGCAGAAGCATAATGTCAATTTGAACAATCCCGCGTTCGTTGAACCGTCCTTTGATTTCTTTGAACTTCTCCTCGTATTGCTGGATTTTGAATTCGACCCCAGCCAGCGTGAGATTGGAGATCCTCGTCCCTGCAAGAGATTTATCAGACGACGGCTGAAGTATATTACGCTTAGTAACTCACAAAAGCTTTTGTCGACAGTGTAGTCACGAATGAGATAGGCACATTCGACTGTCAAAGACATCAGAGTGCGAAGGATTTCCGGATGTGTCCTAATCAATTCTGTAGGCTCAGTGTCCGACATAAATGAATGTGCGTCGTCAATGGTCTCCATCAGATGGAACATAGCATCGTCACGATTTTTCTGAGCGATGATAGCCTGTTTGTCTGGCATTGATAACTATGTTGGCAATTTATAAAAGGTAAACAGGCAAACCTTCGGTACAACTGATAGTATAAAACATGCCGTCTGCGCATAGGGGTGGATCTGATCATTTTGGTTATCGCTTAAGACTTGGAAATGTTTAATCAATTGGTCTCACGGCAGATAAATGATCAAGTATCGCCGTGAATGACTCCAGTTTCCCCAGGACTGAACCCCAGATATCCTCGAAAGATCTGGCGGAATCCAGCGCGTCACGACCTATAAGGGACACTAACTGAGCCTTCCCCAGCGCCGACGGAGCGACATTCATCTTGTCCAAGCCCTCACGTGCTTGCTGAATTGCCTCTTCCTCACGGAGATGGCCAACATTCGCGTCTTCCGAGATAGCTGACAGTGTGAACGATATAAAAGTAGATAAATTTTGTAGCACACCAACGTTGTCAGCTTTCCAAAGCTCGAGAGAGTTGTCTAATGAAGTGAAAATGATCAAAAGGAGGAATGAAACGCCCAAGAAAAGTTTTACCAGGAGAACTCCCTCTGGAAAGAGATTGAACAACGACCTCCACTCCACCGATTTCTTTCGTTTTGTGAAGGATGCGATGTTCGAAGAGTTGGAACTTGATGCTAGACGAGCATGGGGCTTTGCTGCCAGGCCTGTCTTAGTGCATCTGCGATAATCAGTAGTCGTCACTCACAAAGTAAATGTATCATCCCATGAGAGGTCGGAGTCCCCCTTGAGAAATTTTGTTTGGAAGGGCTTCTGACCGTCGAGGGACACTTTCACATAGAATGGCTTCTTCCACCAGGTTTTTCTCGTGAGTTGAGTGCACCTAATATCTGCACGATCGGAAGACTTCAATCCTGCTAAACTAAACCAGGATTGTCGAGCACGCACCGGAAATCCGAGCTTTCACGATCGCTGTCGCACTGGTTGGCCTGCCGGATAGCTGGTAAAATACGACCACAGAGTAACAAGACTTGCTTACGATTCATTTGGATCTATTTCGTGTTCCATCTTCCGAGCATGGTAATCGATTGAGAGCTGTAAATAGGCGCCCGGAACCAGTGAGCGCTGTAAGTTCCCAGGCGTCAGAGTCAGTATTTGACGCGTAAGCAGCCGCCTTTATTCGATTTTCATGTTTGTTCGTTTCGCAAAATCACGGCTTCCTCTCCGCGCCAACTCCGCGTTCAGGGCCGAGAAACAAGGGCCTCGTTGCATATTGCTATTTATGCGGGGCAGCCTCCGCAGAGCCCCGGACTACATCCAACGCAACTAATTACACCCACACCCGATGTCCTCAGTATCAAAGACACAATACTGATAACCCCCTCTCCTAGCACAAATCCACTGGCAATCACGATGATGCGGATATCACTCCGGTTCCCTTTTGCCACGCGCGTGCGGTATACATGTTCGATTATTCCCCCTACCAAACGGGCTAGAGAGAACGAGGGGGTGTTGAGGAAGCCGATGGCGAAGGCCACGCCGGATGGGATCCACTTGGAGTAAGGCCAATCGCGGCGCGCTGCATATATCTTGAGCCCTGCAATTGCGGCGAATAGAATAGCAAAGGCCAGCATGAATACGCCACAATGCTCCGGGAGCTGCCCGTCACCTATTAACCAGAATTTAATATACGAACGAGCAAGATACTGGGAATACATACGAAGCAGGCGGGCGAGGCTGAGCCATACATATGCAGTGGGAGCAGGAAACGAAGGCCCTGGGATGGTGTATGCTCGTTGATAGAGTGAATACGCTGTGCTGGTGACTACGATCGAGACGGAGGAGCCGATGAGCTGTCCGAAAAATTGGGCTCGGGGCGAAGCGTGGATAAGATGTCCGGTTTTAAGATCTTGCATTAAGTCCCCCGCCCTGTGTTTGATATCAGCGAAAGTAAGTATATTTGTAGTAGGAGTCTTACTGCTGAGCTCCAGCCTCCGCGACCCCTCCTGCAATGATGTTCGCAACGATGTTTCCAGGTTGGATCCATGCGAATAAGAGCTGGGATATCTTCCCAAGCCCAGATACGGGGTTGAGATCTGTCTCGCCAAGCGCTCTCACTCTATTCCAAACATCAGCAAGCCGCCAAGAGCATAAGCATACCCAAGCTCACCCGAGCACACTCAGTAAGCCACCCACTACAAAGCCAATGATGGTTGCCCAGGGCCTGATTCCTTCATGACCAAACACCACCCACACCAGCCCCGTACCAACCACCACACTCCCGCCCAGGCCCCACAGCACCCAAGGAAGGGGCACTAGTCGCTCTTCCGTCTCGCACTCGCCGTCGTCCTTGCCTTCGATGGAAGCAGTGCGTCGGGAAAAAAGCTTCTGCGCGAACTCGGCGACGACGGGTAGTAGGGACACTACGCTGTCGGCGCACATGATGGAGAGAGATACCCATAGTATCCAGCCTCGCGCACCGGAGGTCATGTCTCCCACGGGGCCAGGGGCCCAGCCGGCGCGCTTGGAGATTGGCGAGAGGATGCCCCAACCAACAAGCATACCCTATTACAGGATGAGTTTGATGAATGAGCTACCACGAGTGGAAGACATACAAGGTTCATGCTAAGTGTTGTTGGGAAACCCATAATAATGCCTAACAAGATGAAGAGGGTGAGCGCGTGGTCGGTCGCTATATTAAAATGGTGTACCCTGGCCAACGTAGCTAAGGCTGGGTGTGAATGACCATAGCCATTCAGTTGCTAGGTACGAGCCAAAGAGAGGGATAGAAAAGACGACTGGGAAAAAGTACGCCGAAAGCTAGATGCCAGCTCAGTTTCTTATTTCCATGATGCTGCGTGTAGCACCTACGGTCATGACACCTGAGGCGAGGAAACTCCACAGGAGATCAGACCAGCCCTGTTGCTTCACACCCTGACGAGCGATGGCTGCGCGTTGTTCGAGCTCGGTGTCTTCTGCCACATCTGGCGCGGTACTTTGCGCCTCGTCATCGGCTTCACTATTCACTACTGCATAGCCTGATCGGCGTCGGAGGGAAGTATCCGGTGGGGGCAAGTGATGAAGAACTGATATGAGCTGGGCGGTGGCCGTTCCAGAAGGAAACGCAAGTTGCTCTTTGATGATCTACTAGCCTGTAAGTGGCAGAGAACCGCGAGGTAGGAAGGAAGGTACGAACAACTTGCTTGCGGATGGGCGGTGATAAGAAGACGCTACAGACACGCGCCTCGTTTAAGACAAACCCGCTACGGAGAGCAAAGGGAAGCGAGATGCCTACCCAAAGAATGCGACGGAGCAGGACCAGCCGATGGCGGCCACCCATGTCAAGACTACGGGAGGTGTGCCATCCTTTTCTTCATCCAGTAGCCCAAGAGCGGGCAGGATGCCCACGAAGCCTGCCGCCAGCGGCATCTGCAGAGCTTGTTAGCTATCTGCATATTGAGTACGTCATGATACTAACCGTGCCTGTAGCCACCTAATAGTCCTAAAATCAGTATCAGAACGCAGGAGAGCTAATTGCGTCACTTACCGCAGTTGTTTGACATACCACTAGCTCCTGAGCGCTTAGTGGTGTTGGAAGAAGGCGGGAGAGAAGGAATCCAATAAGGGCGGATTGCAAAGACATCCTGAACAGAGCATTCACACTCCGGATATCATTCATGGAAGCGAGGTGTGCACTGACATACTAATCCATCCCGTCTGCAGGCCAAAGTATAAGTTCGTGAAGCATAGTAAGCAGCCAATCAGGAGGCCCAGCAATACTGCTTTAAGCTGTATTGAAAAGCTTCAGCGCTACTCCATAGGATGAACGATTGTTACCCACTGTGAACTCGGGCGCAGCGGTATCGGGGTCATGGACCTCTGAATCGTCGGGCGAACGTTGCCACGGCCACAAACTGTTCATAATTACAATCTGTCCACAAAAGACTCTAATAAGGCTTACCTCAAACATGTCCTCCAGCTCATGAGTATTGAGTTTTGAAGGTTCACCAGAAGTTCCGGATGATAGAGCAGGCGAGAATGAAAAGAATCCGGTGCGGCGGCGATGCACTGATCGCGACGCGCGCTAAAGTCACGGCCTGCAAATTGTGACTCAGGGTTTCACTTTCTTTCTGGTACTCTCTCGTCTCACTCGCGTCCTCGTCGAAAATGTCTCGCAAAATCAACCCAGCAGAGGGAATTCTGCGCTCTATCCCTGCTCCCGGGGATCCCGCTATGTACGCACGCGATCGCGATATCGCCTCGATCCAAACTGATTCCTCGTCGCAGACTCCCGAAGGATGGCGAGGAGAATGTGCTCATCACATCTGCACTTCCTTATTGCAACAACGTCCCTCATCTGGGTAACATCATTGGCAGCACTCTGAGTGCCGACGTCTTCAGTCGGTGAGTGTCATAGATATCTAAGTGATGCTAACAGCTGACTCGTGCAGATACAACCGTACGCGCAATCGGAGAACTTTGTACATCTGTGGTACGGACGAATACGGCACGGCAACAGAGACGCAAGCTTTGAAGGAGGGAATCTCTCCGCGAGAATTGTGCGACAAGTATAATGCCACCCATATCGAGACATACAAGTGGTTCGACATCGGGTACGTGACATTCATGCTCTACCGAAAATGTCTAATATTATCTTTAGCTTTGATTACTTTGGACGCACATCAACTCCCTTGCAAACAGAGTTTGTCTGCCTCTGCTTCTTTCTCACAAATCCGACTCAACGAATCACAGAATCTGTCAAGAAATATACAACAATCTAGACGCCAACAATCTGCTCGTGAAACAAGAGAAAGAACAAACTTACTGTGAGGGCTGTGATAAGTGAGTGGCTAGCAGAATTAGGAGGCTTTACAGGACTGAGAACCCGCAGATTCCTAGCAGATCGCTTTGTTGAGGGTATATGTCCGCACTGTCAGTTCGAGGTAAATCATCCACTATCTAGCTATATTTATCATGCTAAATGTAGCGTCAAGGACGCGCGAGGCGACCAATGCGATGGCTGTGCACGCACACTTGATGCCATAGAGCTCCTGAAGCCTCGGTGTATCATAAACAAAGCGCACAATGTGGTCCCCCGCACCTCTTCCCATATGTACTTCAAGCTCGATGCAGTCCAGCCACGCTGGGAGGTATGGGCCAAGAAGTCTTGGAAGGAAGGGAAGTGGTCTCCAAACGCCGTGATCAACGCCGATGGAGAGATCATAGACGCCCGTGCGAAAGGCGGGCTCAGACCTACCCCGGTGACGAGGGACTTGACATGGGGCGTTCCTGTGCCAATCAAGGAAGGAGGAGATCAGAGCATGAAGGGCAAAGTTCTATGTGAGTGACCCGTCTTTCTCGCCATAGAGATCGCAACTAATGTATCGTTTAGATGTGTGGGTAAGTACCTATTCAAACAATCCTCAAGTTTCCTTAAACGAAACTGAAACCATGTACAGTTTGATGCGCCGATTGGATATGTGAGCATTACCGCCAATTATACTCCTGAATGGAAGCAATGGTGGTTCAACCAGCAAAACGTCCGCCTGTACCAATTCATGGGCAAAGACAACGTCTACTTCCACACACTCTACTTCCCATCCATGCTGCTCGGAGATGGCCGTGACTGGACGACACTACATCATCTGTCCACGACTGGTATGTCTCAAATCTGTTGACATATTGATAAGTATGCCCTAATAGAAATGATCCAGAATATCTCAACTACGAAGGCGGCAAATTCTCAAAGAGCAAGAATCGTGGGGTATTCGGACCGGCAGCCAAAGATACCGGAATACCTGCATCTGTATGGCGATACTACCTACTTTCGACGCGTCCTGAGACCGCTGATTCTATGTTTTCGTGGGCCGACTGCGTAAGTAATGTCTATAATTCTTGCTACAATCTCATCAACATTCACTTAGATTGCGGCAAACAACAACGTTTTGTTAAATAAGTAGGTTCTCAACCCCTTTCATATTCATTGTACTCAAATGTTGCCACAGCTTCGGCAACTTCGTCAATCGAGCTCTCAAGTTTGTCTCCTCAAAGTACGCCAGCGCGATACCCGAGAGTGGGGATGCCCCTGGCCCATTATCGCCAAACGACCCCCTGGATGCCGACTTCATCTCCGATGTCAATTCTTTGCTTAAAGAATACATCGAGGCTATGGAGGCCGTAAAGCTTCGACTTGGTCTGCAGGTCATCATGCACATCTCAAATCGTGGCAATCTCTACCTCCAATCGTCGGGCTTGAACGACGCTCTTATGAAGACGAATCCATCGCGCTGTGCGCAAGTCATTTCTCGCGCCGTAAACCTCATTTACGTCCTCTCCGCGCTCATATACCCCTTCATGCCTGCAACCTCGGAGTCGATCCTCGAACAGCTGGATGCCCCTGCCCGCGTTGTCCCCACGGTACTGTCGAATGACATACTATCCGGCCACAAGATCGGCACTCCTGCACATCTTTTCAAGACCATTGACGAGAAGATGGCTGACAAATTCCGGGCTAAGTTTGGCGGCATTGAGGGAGGTGGCTCAGAAGAAGCGCCTACACCGGCGTTGTCAAAGAGAAAGGCTGCCGCTGCGAAGAAGGCTGCGGCTAAGCCTGTGGTCGATGTGGGTCCCAAATCTCCAGAGGCAGTGGCACTTGAAGCGAAAATTGCCGAGCAAGGATCGCTTGTACGCTCGCTCAAAGGCCAGACTCCCAAGACATCGGAGGTTGATGATCAGATTTCCAAAGCTGTCGAGGAATTGAAGCGGTTGAAGGAAGAATTGGCTGGATTGCCACCAGCATGAGGTATCACCTTTCCCAGATGTGTATGTGTAACAGTGCGAAGAGTAGAAGTGGATTTTGAATCATGTATTTTGAGCATCACAAAGGATACTTTCTAATAAATTCTCGATACCATCATATCAATAAATACTAATATTAATATATCAAGCGTATCGACGAACGACCAAATACGCTACACTAGATAATGAGTGGAAGTGGGCGAAGTCATCATGATATCGGCGTCGGTCATTGGCCAGCGCCACGAATTGAATATCGAAGACTCAACGCCAACAAGCGCTCACTGGTGCATGATTAGTGGAGATTTCGGCGCTTTTCTCGTTTCATCTTCCAATCTTCATTGACACATCCGTAAGTCATGGCCGACGAGAGTATCAAGGTAAGCACAAGGCCTTAGAAAGTACTGATATGTTCTCAACGAAAGATAGATAATGAGGAAACGCAAAAGAGCTCAAGCCATTGACCCTTGTCTTGGTGTATATGCGGATCCTTCACGGGCCCACGAGCCTCGCTTTGGAACGACGCCGACTCCGTTTGATACCAAAGATTCAACGAAGACAACTGATCTGCCCTCGGCACACTCTAGATCGCATACACCATCCCAAAACACAGAACTCGTGAGCGAACCGGCCCCCGAGTGCCTGACTGTGGAGACATTTCTAAGGCGTTCAGCGGAGAAAAGTCGTACAAAAGTTTATGGCAAGAGAAGGCAACGTGTCGTTGCTGCTCTCAGAAGAGAAAGTGATACCGACTATCAAGGTATGTCTTTTCTGATTTCATCTCTTCATTGCGATCATTCGATTCACACTACCGCCTCGACTTCAAAGGGAGCGCATTAACAGACGTACCCTCTTCACCCATTATCGAAGTCACGCCAGAAAGCAATTCATTACGAAGAAAGCGGGTGAAAATCTCTGAGCGACTGACCCGTGCTTCCGTACGAGCACATGGTCATCCAGCTAACCGGCCCTTGCGCAGGAGTAGTTCGTCATTAGCAGCCGAATCAAGCTCTCGTCGCGCTCTTGTCTTTCGAGAAAAAGTACCTTCTCCCCTTGCCCGTGGTTCTCGAAACCGACCACCATCAACCCTTGTCAACCTCAGAAGAATACCTTCCCTCCAAACTACGCTTTCTACCTCTCCTGAAACTGCGCTTTCTACCCAACCCTCTAGACGCAAGCCTGTGACGGAATGGAAAATGGCTAGTCAACCATTTAGATCTGCTCGTCAAGAACCTACGCGACGCTCCTTCCCTGCGACAAAGCTCAGTCCTACCCGTGTACCCCTCGCTTTCGTTCCTTTGCTCGACGCCAAAGCAAGTTGTTTTTCCAAATCGAACCCAAACGTGTCAGTGTTCATTTTTTAAACGCGCCACTTCTCGCTAAATATTTACCAGGCCCGTATCATCGGAGACCCCAAAGCTCCTAAAACTTCCCTATGGTTCTGGCTCCAGGCCACAAACTCATCCAATTCTACGCCTTGTTCCTTTCGTTCAACCTTCAGACACCCGCACAAAGCGAGTCACTTTCTCATCACAGACATCTTCTGACCATGGGACCGAGCCTGTCGATGGATGTACATCGCTGAGTCCGCCTGCGCTTGATGCGAACTGTTCTCCTCTTGCGCATGTCCTTCTTGCTCCGACTCCCATCGCTTCTATCGATGTTTACGCTGAATCTCGCTTTGCTTACTCCGACTCTCTCAAAGAAGCCACATCTTCCCTGTCTGCAGATACCAATTCCGTTGAGAAGAAGCCCCTGAGAGCTCTGGCATCCTTTCTTGGTGGCTTCATGGAAACTGCACGTAGTGCGACTCGGCGACAAGAATTCGCGTCCTCTGGATCCTCCGAAAAACGTAGAAAAAGGCGGAGCAAGCGAATCAGTACTCCGCAAGAATCTCAATCTAACCTTTTGCTACAACCACTTGATTTGCTGCGAGCTATCGGGCCCATCATTTCCGCAAACACTCAATCGCAGACCTTTTCTCCAAATACACCTGCTCTGACGCAAACTCTTACCGCTGACTCTCAGTTGATGATGAAGGTTCTCAAGAAGTCATCAAGCGGACGCTTTCAAACATTACTTCAGGATTGTTTTCCTGCTGCTTCACCTCAGGCGACTCTTGTGAACATCTCTTCGCATGTATCCTTGCAAGCGCCTACCATTCCCTCAGACGAAACAGCCATATCTGAGATTCTTTCCGCTCTGCAGCCTCAGAAGAGTCAAGTTGTTCTTTCGTCAAGCCCAATAGGCTCCTCGGGCAATCACAACTACGGAGTCGAAGCTCTTGTTGGATAGCGTCGAAGTGACTGGCATTCTTCGGAGCTCGATAATTACTCTAGTCCCTAGTTTATAAAGTTGCTAAGCGGTAGGGATGTCATCTTGACGATTGTACTTCTGAGTAGCATGAATGGATGACGGCGCGATTCGAGGGGCCACGGCTCAAATGCTCTCGTGAGCGCTACTGGGAGCATCCACAAGCCAGCATACAGGCGGAAAATGCAGGTATAATACTGAAATAAGCGGGCTAATGCGAACAGTAGTGCTAAAAAGGGACGGTGGGCGGGGGAAAGAAACCTCGGACATGCGTGTCCGAGGGTCCATCGAGAAGAAGGAGCAAAAGCTCTCGCAAGAGCCTTTGGTACGAGGTCGATGTGGCGGTGGTACGTCCACGACGCATTGACTCCGCACAAATCTCTTTGGCCCATTCATCTGGATGATTGTACTTCTGAGTAGCATGAATGGATCATGAATATGGCTGATTGCCAGCTTGAGATGTTTTCAAGGAAAGATCACGAGAGCACGCGTAACTGAGTCGAATACAATCTGAAATGCGGTCATCAAAATATTCTCTTTGGCAAATTCATCTTTTTCAGACATGCTAATTATCACAAAATTCAGCGAACGAGCCCATGGCAAATTCTTAAGTATTCAAATTGCAAGGGAAGTCTGAATCATGTGATCTAAGTCTAAGGTCAGTATAATGGCCCCAAAAAGGCTAGCCCCTTTCTATTTCCTACCCCGACCATCGACCCGACCTGCTCACCATACGTCTATATCGCTATGTCTATGCAAGCCTACCTTGCGCAAAAATATATGTCTGGTCCCAAAGCTGACGCGATACTCGCGCGTGCGGCCCCAAAGAAGAAAAAGAAGCGCAAAGCTGACGCGTTAGCTACTGCTGCGAGTTCCGCATCTGGTTCTGCTATGATCGTCGACGGGGACGGTGGATGGGGGGACGAAGACCAGGCGGAGCCTGAAGATGAATTATCTGAAGCTGTGGTGGAGAAGGACAGAGGCTTCAAGAAGCGCCGCGTTGCAGGTGAAGAACAGACGACCTGGACGACCATCCAGCCTGGGATCAAGGAGGAGACTCCACCACCAGCTGATGAAGAACCGACTGTGGTGGATACTCCGTTTACTGGCGGTCTTCTGACCGCAGACCAACTTCGGAAAGCGCTACCAAAGAGCAAAGGCAAGACCCCAGAGGTGACGCAAGAGGAGGCCGAAGCCGCGCAGGAGACGATATATCGTGATGCTTCTGGGAGGGTGATTGACACCAAAGCCGCGAAAGCGGAGGCAGCGCGCAAGAAGAGGGAGAAAGAAGAAAAAGAGGCACAGAAGATGGAATGGGGCAAGGGCCTGGTACAACGCGAAGAGCAGGAGAAGAGAAGGCTGGAATTGGAGAAGCAGAAGACGAGAGGTTTCGCGAGATATGCCGACGATAAGGATCTAAATGAGGATCTTAAGGCACAGGATAGATGGAATGACCCTGCTGCCGCCTTCTTATCTGTGGGTACATTGCTTTTCGAAATGTGTACGTTGGCTAACTACAACATGTCAACAGAAAAAGACTCAGAAAGGTCCTCGAAAACCGCAATACACTGGCCCACCCCCTCCGCCAAATCGGTTTGGAATAAGACCAGGCTACAGATGGGATGGTGTTGGTAAGTCTTGCCTTTCTTGTTAGATAGATGGGCCAGCTGACTGTTTGGTTACTCTTTGTTCAGATAGAGGAAATGGTTTCGAAAAGAAATTATTCCAGACAGCAAACGAGCGGAAACGGAAGGGCTTGGAAAGCTACCAATGGGGCGCGGAGGACATGTAACCCACACATGACGCGCCACCTCCGCACTTGTAAGCTACATATTTTATCCATGCGGATCGTAATGCTGTAGCTGGTCTTGCGAGAACAGGTTCGGTGCACGTAACTTGTGTGGCCTAAGACTGCCCACTTCGCGCGTGAAGCGGTAAGAGAACTCGGTCACCAGACTCACTATGTCACACGTGAACTCAAGGAGCTGCTTGAAGCCGTGCATTTGGACACGATAGCGGCTGCCCGAAGCAGGGCTAAGTTCCAGCAATGCGCGGACTGCTTATGGCATTTACAAACCGGAAGTCACTGGCCATAAGGAGATATATCAATGTGAAATGTAATAAAATATCATCATACAAGAGCCTAGGCATGGGGTATACTCTATGAGACCAACACAAGAAACACGATACATCATGAGTTAAGCAAACAAACATCGCAGAGGGTACAAACCAGTCCGTCCTTTCCTATCCTTCCATTTCATTCCAAAACGATGCTGCGGGTCGAGCCCTGGGTGACCGGGTCTTGCCCGTCCCCTCCACGCACAGCATAATACAGGTGCCACAACACATGCTCGTCCACGCGGCCGCACTGCGGCCAGCGAATTTTTGCATCGCGGCGTGCCCCTCGTCGCCCCGCCGCTGTCAGAATAACATAGATATGCAGCCTGACCCGGGTCGGTGGCCTACATCGGGTCAGTCACGGTGCGTCGGGGTTCGACGCGCATTGGCCTCATATTTGGGTAGATGAGGATCAGATGCCGCCCGTCCATTGACGCGCGCACTTCTTCAAACTGTGCAAGTGAAGTCAGACCAAGGTACATCAAAAGACGCAAGGGGTCGACGTACTCGGGTGCCTTCGGGCATAGGAAGAGTTCGGCTATACTTCTTCTCTTTGTGCTCCCTGATGATTTTCCCATTTTCTTCGTGCTCTGTGACCTTAACGGTCTCCCAGTCGACAATGAGATAGTGCCCTCTGTATGAGACGTGCACTTGGTTCTTTTTTATGCCAGGGAGGTCGAAGGTGGCGGTTATCATGCGGCCATCGTGTGATTCCCGCAGGGTAGCTCTGCGAAAACATCACTTAGAAGGTGGAGCGAAATGGAGGACAATAGTACTCACATTGACTTCCGCTTCTTGAGCTTAGGCTGACCCTTCGGGTCTTGCTTCAGTATATCTTCCGATCTAGGACTCGCGGGAGCCATTGCCGGCCGCTCCCGGTCATGATACAGCTGTTGAGACTGGCCCATTCCGCGCGGCGGGCTCATGGGCAGCGACTCTCGCTCATATTCCCTCGAGGTACTGCCAACCCCGACTTCCTCGAGGGATTTGACTTTCGGAGTCTCCTTGGCCATTTGCCGGGCTTTCTTTTCCCGCAGCGTATCCCACAATTGGCCAAGACTCTCGTAGTCCCGGTCCACAGGTGTCAATGGGCCCATCGAGTCCTCGGAGGAGTCTTGCTGAGGGTTGGGTCGGGATGGGGTCATACTAGGGGGGCGCTCGTATGTGGATGGGGAGCGACTGGGGGAGTCGTGGTCTGTAGTGGTGCCAGGAGCCATAGCACGATCGAACATTACATCGAAGCCGTCCCAGCAGGCGAAGGAGTCTTTAGTACTCTGATCGTCCATCAAGTCGAGAATAAAGGAGAATTGAGGGGGGCTCTGACGACAGCAAGGAACAGTAGGAATGCAGTCGTGGAGGGTATGTAGAAGACCGGAATGGGCCTCCCTTCCTGTGAAACCTGAAGAATGACACGAGGTTGTGCTGCGTTCTCGGTGCTATCGGTTGAGATGAAGCAAGCGACGTCTGACGCTGTCAAGAGCTCCTCAGTGCGTCGCGGGAAGGGTCAGAATACAAAGCGAGATGGTAGAAGAAAGAAAGGAAAGCAGTTGGTCCTGTACATTGTAGCCGTGGTGCCGCAGAGATCGAATAACTTCCCCTGGTTCCCTTGCCGTGACACGATAATCGATGAATCACATAACAATCTGATCCCCATAACACGACCCCGGTCACAAATCCCATCTTTAGGTGTACAAGTAGAGCCTCATGTCGCCTCGAGGCCAGAGGGTGAAGTAATTCGGTGGCGTTGTGGTGCAACGGATGTTGTCCAAGCCATTGATCCGGAAGAGTCTCTCATCTTTTCCTTGCTCTTTGTCAACAGCCACGGTGCCTCGGCGTTGCGACTCAGGCTTGCTCAGGACATCAGCTCGTTCTTGCGTTTGGTGAGTCTTACAATCTTGTATTGCTGTCATGATGGGCCTCGTGCCGTTCAGTCAAATCGCATGTTAGACTTCCTAAACCTTCGGGTCTGAGGATACTTTGACTTCTGAACCTTCTCTCTTTAATGCTAATGAATTGCTTGAACAATGCTAACCACCCGTCTTCTTTAGCTTCTTAGGATTGATAGGCCTCTGCTTCTTAAGCACGCTGCAGTATTAGAATCAGGGTTTAAAGACCAGTAAAATTTCCTGTGAGGCTAATCTACCTACCATCTGCAATGCATCGTTGCCTTGCGCATACACGCTCCTTCGGATCCCAAAGAGTATTCTCGCTCCCCCCATCAGTTCATGGCTCTCATCCGCTACGTCAGTCCTCCAGAAATACTCCCAGATGCGAAAGCTCGGGATATGTCCACAATAACTTAGACATTCTTGAACTCGGCTGCACCCCCACCACGGTACTGGCAGCCATTTCTGCAAGGTCACTCCCCGCGAGGTTGACCTCCGTGGAAGGTGAATGTTTGGAACTTCTTCTGTCAAGTGGCATGTTGCTGCCGGGAAGCCGCACTCAGAGCCCCAGACTCCAGAGTCATTGGATTCCTTGACAGGACCTGCTCAGAAAGCTTTTCTACCTCTATGTTGCTGGATATTTACACCAGCGGGAAAGTGGCCAACGCGCTTTGAGTCGGGGCCGCCTTTTGGGGACGGGGAAGTACCAGTCTTCTTGCCACCTGATCGATAAGATTTGTAGAAATTCGGGCATCACGCTGCAGTGAAGTAATCGGCTCGGTTCTTACCAGTTGCATTCACTATCCGCGTTGCCCATCGTGCATATCGGAAGATAAAGATATTGGAAGGCGGTCAAAGCCGGCGTCCAGCTCGGCTGTCGGTGTTGCCTCTGGTTCCCCTCGCTAAACGACGATTTTCCTCCTCACACTTCCTTTCTTCGCCGGCGTTTGTCATAGCAGGCCCGTCTGCTGGGTGGGGTCGGCCTGGTCCTCCTTTTTCTTGGGTCATCTGGTACGCGTTATCTTTTCCCGCTGCTGACCCAAGTTTGACCCCAATCCACCGGCAGCCTGTAGAACATAAACCACGATGGCTACACCATATGGAGACAATGCTGCAGACAATGTTGGAAACACATCCGAAAAACTACGCTCTCAAGTCACACCAGCGCGGTCTACAGGCACCCCCAATGTCGCGCCTTAAATTCTTCTGCGCTTTTATCATCCTTCCCAGCTGAAATTCTCTTGGCTATCTTCGAGGCTGGCTATCTCGCAGATTGGCATCGCGGCCACAAGCGAATCGAGCTCGTGGTCTCGGCGGTTTGCAGCCGATGGCGAGCGGTTGCCCTTGGCACACCGAAGATCTGGGCGCGCGAAATCCCTCGCAAGCCTTTTCAAAGCGATTTGAGAACTATTGCAGCGCGTCTCGAAAGGCCTAAATCAGTTCCCTTTCCCCTCGTAATCCGCTTACGTGTTCCACTCCGCCCGAAGAATAAACGGGATGACCGGGATGAGCTTGATTTCTATGGATGGTATAGCTAGGATGATTCAGAATTCGAAGATGAAGAGAATCGCGAGATTGACGACGCTTCATCTTTTTGCGAGCTCATCGCGCCGCATATGGACCGTTGCACCAATATGAAAATCGAGTTTACCATGACGTCCGAGGATGGAAGGATTCGACCGGTTTTTTCCTTGAAATCCGTACACTGAATGTAGTGGCCAAACATTTCCACCAACTTGCTGCACCTTTGCTGCGTTCAATCGAGGTCGCCTACTGTGAGGATACAATTCCAAAATCGAACACTGTTCTCTCAATATTCGCAGGTAGCACCCCTGCGTTGGAGTCGATCGGCTTGCGCAATACTGGGCTGCAATTCTGCCTTTTTTCTCATTAAACTCTGCCAAGTCGATACAGTTACACTTCACGGACAGTCATTAGATCGTGGGAGAGCCGATACAGCCGAAATTTGACCTTGCCTACGCACTATCGCTCGAAATCTCTTCAGCAAATACGCGACGAAGGGCCATCTTCCTGAAAGATGTACGTTTCACCCGGTGTCGCATGCTCAACCAGCTTGTTACCGCTCGAAAAAATACAACAGAGATATAGCATATAGATCTATACCATATGGATCTATACCATCTGAGTCTCCGGTGTTTCAAAGGGGCCTGAGCATCATGTACTCAAGTACAGGCGGTTTACACAATAGAATATTAAGTGGCGCACTAAGTGAAGCATGCCCTCTCGGATCGACGAGCTATACACACTGACTGCGAAGGCCAGCACCAACTTTGAACTTCCAGATTTTGTTTCTTGGTATCGGCATCGGCTGAGTGGCGCCGACTGGCGATAGGCGAACATCGCCTGGACGTTCGGGCGACTTGATAGCGAGTTGGTGGGTAAGTTGCGATTATGTATGATATTGTACAACGTATTATCCGAATTATGAATATACACATCGTACTGTAGTAGTACTGTCTCTATAGAATCTGCTTCCAACAATTTGAATGTTTGCAGTCGACTGGAGTTCCAAAAAGATTACCTATGAAGCGAGAGGTGTTTATCCACCTGGTGTCTTGAACTTCTTGTTTGGATATCCACTCGCACCTCTCCCCATACCTAACCTCCGCTTCAAACCTGTACAGACTCCAGCCGGGCTGGAGCCATCCGAGGTTGTTTGGTCTGAGCTTAATGATTGTTGGGTTGAGTGATCTAACGCCCTGTGCATCGCTGCCAGGGTACTGGCTTGGCGTGTTGAGGTCTTCAATGCGTGGTCCCGATTCTCAGACGTGAGCTGCCGTCCTTGGTCAAGTGGCTTCGACATCGTATTGTTGTGAACAGGCTTGGTTGCATTCACCACCGAGGAGCTACCCTGCCTTGTGGAAGCCGTGTTGGCACCTTTAGTGCTTATCGGAGCCAAGGTCGGAACAAGAACAGAAAGAGCCAGAGGTTGTGCGGTTGATACCAACGCGCTAGGCTTATAGAACTCTGCCGTTCCATTCCACGATGTGCTGAGTTGGTCAGATATCACTACTGGAGCGGCCGTGTCTTGAAGTACCATTGAGTGACAGCGGTTTGTACGGTTACTGGAGCAGACAGGTTAGAGACCTGCTATAAATGTGACCTTATAGAACTTACAATTCGGCTAGACGCTTTTGCACTTCTCCTTCAGGAACCATAGGTCGACTCAACACCCGCGAGAGCAACGATCGTTCACCTCTTGATAGCGCAGGCAGAGAAGTATTGAAGAGGGCCTTAGAGCGCAGTCAGATATTTCATGGAAGGGGGCCGAAGTTGATATGCTTACCTGGCGGCCATCAATGGCAGATATGAATTCGGACAAGTTCTTGCTTTTGGTTTCGCCTCCAACTCGCCGTTTTAAGGCATGCGTGAGATATAGAAGCCCCTGTGCGCGGGTGCACGCGACATACAGCAGTCGCCTGTCGCATAAATATCAGCAACTGGTCCAAGAACGAACAAATGGAGAAATTTACCTCTCTTCTTCAACGTCGTCAGTTCGATAGAACGGGAATGTTCCCTGCTCCACTGAAACAAAGCCCATAAGCATTGTATAAAATACACCGAGAACGATCTCACCAGCCGGAACCATGACCACAGGCCACTCGAGGCCTTTCGCGGCGTGGCAAGTGGAGATAGTCACTTTCTGCAAATCGTAAGCAACGTGGAATTTGAGATACAAAGACGAATACCTCTTTCGTGCCGTCATCATCGTCACCAGCCGACGATAGCATAGAGTCTTGTAAGAACGCCCGCAGAGGTGTTTGCCCCTCATTTTCCCTATCGCAAATCGTTGAATTTAACCACCTTCCGCTGATTCACCGATTATCAAATACGTACGTGGGCGTCTTATCTCCCATTTCCTGACCTGAAGCCTCGCTCGCAAAGTTGATGAGCTCCTGCACGTTCTCCCAACGCGTCGCCCACTCCGGGTCTTTATGTTTGAGATAGTCCTCGTAATCGATCAGATCCAACAACCGGCGGATGAGGTCCGCAGGAGATATACCCTGTCGCGCCATATGACAATCAGCAGGAAAGTGTGGTAGACATGTTTCGAAACCTCACTTCCTCAGCGAGCTTCCGCAGCACCCGTATAGGTTCAACGAACCCTTTGACTTTCTTCCTCACCGGCGGCTTTACATCAGGAATCCGCCCGTCGTATATACGCTCTACGACTGCCAGCGGAGACATGCCCAGCTGGACTGCTCTGACTAGGATTTCCCCTAATGTCTGGAGAAGCGATCAGCGTCCCGAGAAGAGGGGAGAGCCAGTGAAATAGAGATACCTTGTCTCCAATCCCTCGACCAGGCGTGTTAATCGCCCGCGAAAAAGCGGGTACGAATTGTGGGTTGTCGACTATCTGCAAATATGCCAGGAGGTCCTTGATCTACCGAGCGACAAATATCGTGTCAGTGTCCACATTGAGTATAGCAAGTGGGCAGAAATATACTTCAGCGCGCTCAAAGAACTTGTGACCACCTAACACTCTACTCAATATACCCTCCCTCTGCAGCGCGCTCTCGATAGATCGCGAAAGTGCCGTGAAACGAACTGAAGAGGTCGTGATAGAAGTAGAAGTCAGCCACGGAGCTTCCTTGTGCAAGTAAACGGCAACTCACGAAGCACGACAAAATCCTTCCATCCTAACATACCCCCACTCGCCGCGACGAGTCGCTTGATCTCCAGCGCGATGAATGTGGACTCGTGTGCCTCCTCCGCAAATGCGCGTAAGACGGGCGTGGGTCCTGCTGGGTGCGCGGTGTGCAACGATTTTGGTATGCGAACCTTATCTGTTGCAGACTTGTCATGATCTTATTCGGCCGCAGGAAACACGAAGTTCGATGGCTTACCTTGAGCGACGATGGCGAGGCTTGCGGCAAGGATAGAGCCAGTGGAGCGGTAGTTCTGTTCGAGGAAGATCTGCTCAGTAGATAAGAAGTCTATGCGTGGGTTTAGGATTACATTTCAAATGGACAGGGAAGGAGGGAAATGGTCACCTTTGCGCATCTTTGAGAGGTTTTCGATTTCAGCCGAGCGCCATCCATATACTTTGAAGAGCTCGGGATCAGCGCAAGATTTCGCGGTCAGATGTGATGAGATAGACACACTGGACTGATCAGGATCTCCCACTACCGTGACGCACCCATGAGCAGCAGCTATATGTCGCATGAGCTCGTACTGCGTAATGTTCGTGTCCTGACTACATGGAGCCCCGCATATAATCAGCCAATACAGGGCCTGGGAAGGGTGAGCACACTCACAATTCATCGACTAGGACGTGTCTACACCAAGCTACCGAGGTTGGATAGTCTCTGAACAGCCTAAGCCCAAAAACAAGCAGGTCATCGAAGTCGAGGGCGTTGGCGCGGCGCAGGGTGCGCTCGTATTCGTCGTACACCTGCGCGACGACGTATTGAATGTCGGTCGCCTCCATGGCGCCGGTTTGAACGGACGGGCGGGACTTGGGGGCAGAGGTAGAGGTGGAAGCGGTGGGTGCGAGGTCTTCAGGTGATTGACCCTTGGCTTTTGCTTTGGATATCATGGAGAGGACGGTGCCCTCTTTCAGACTAATGTTTCGCGCTTCAAGGTAGGATTTGTGTGTGCCCATAAGTTTTGTAATAATCTTCTTACTAAGAACCGGTCAGCATATAGAGCAGCAGAGCGTTCAAAAATCACGCGCCTCTCGTCTGAGTCACAGACGGTGAAGTTTGCCTCGATGCCCAACTCTGCCCGGCTACACCACTTCCTCAGAAAACCAGCACACAACGCGTGGAACGTGCCCATTTGCACCTGGCTCGTACGATCCTTGCCTAGGAGCTTCTCGAGTCGCTCGCGCATTTCGTTCGCGGCCTTGTTGGTGAACGTAACCGCGCATATAGATGACGGGGGGATGCGGTGATGCAAGATCAGATGGGCGATTCGGGAAGTGAGAACTTTGGTCTTTCCAGAGCCAGGACCTGCTAGAATTTGAAGTGGGGTGTCTGGGGGATGCTGGACAGCTTGAGGAGCAATAGTTAGTCTGGTATGAGGAACTATACGGATTGTAGTAGTACCTTTCAGTTGGGGAGCATTGAGCGATTGCAAAAGTGCAGCATCCATCATAAGATGGGTAATGTCCAGTAATATTGATTTCGTGGCGAATCCAGTCGGTGAGGGTTGTTGTTCAAGTTAGGGCATGATATGGGCGCGTCGAGGTCGCCAGCGCGGTGGTCACGGTGAACGATCACGCGATCAAGCTGAATTGGGGCACGTGCTGCAATCACGAATAGACGCGTCGGCAGAAGTATGTAAGCCGAATTTATGCACTTCGATTTTACCCAAAAGACGCTCCTTCCAATCACTCTCCATCCAAAATTCAAGTTCCTTCGGGTCCAAATTCTGAGATACAAAGAGTTCAAGGTGATATCTCATATTGAATTGCTTAGGATTGCCATCTATAAGGTTCTGGCCAGAGATATGCCCAGAGCGCGAGTGGCCTCATCATCCGGGCAAGGATTTTAAAGAGAGGTAAAGAAGAGTGCTCGTTCCAGTTGAGTTGCGTTCTTACAGGGAGTCAAAAAAGACCATGTCCCCAGATTTACTCATGAGTATGGTCCCTGCGAAAAGGCGGAGTAGTCGGTTAACGAGGAACTGGATCATCCATCACGAAGCTCTCAAAGTGCCCCACGTGCCTGGAGCAGGTTCGTGAGCAGGGAAAATATATGTTGTAGTAGGTAAAGTATACATCCGCTATGATACAAAAATTTATCGCTCGAACAAGGGATGGCGTACACTACGCACGAAAGCAAGATTGAGAAGGAAAGTACAACTAAAAAAACACGTTAGAAAAGAGCAATTAAGCTACAAGATGTCCATCAGGGTGTAGGATACAATAGGTATAGTTTTAATTTATATATCATCCACAGGCTGTTTTAAAAGCAAAGTTCTGATGTGCAGAGAGTGACCAAAGTGATTAAAAGGATCGCCAAAGCAAGCGCACAGGCCGCAAGAAACGAGACGCCCATTGCGAGCAAGGGGCTCAAAACATGGCCATCGAACGTCTGCTTCATGATATGCACCCCCATGGGGCCGGCTGTGAAGACGGACGCACATGCGAAGAATGTGGCGATGTGCTCGAAAATGTCGGTGGAGATTGGGCCCAAAAGAAGACATATCAGCCCGGTGAATGTAAGCCCTACTCCCGCCCAAACTGCCCCCCCTACTGCCCCGGATGCAGCCGATGCTGCGACGGGTAGAGTGTGGATAGTTGCACCCTTGGGTGAAAGCCCAGAAAGGAGTAGGTGTCCTATTAGGAGTAGAAGAAGTGTGAATGCGGATGATAGGGGTATGAGGGAAGCGATTGTGACAATTTTGCATAGGACCGAGTGGTTTTTGCGGAGTCTGTCGATAAATCTGGACTCTAATGGGGTGGCGAAAGTGATTGGAGGCAGATCCTTGCACTCTAAGTCAGGAGTAAGCTCGAACGTCGGTGATGGAGGTGTTGTTATTGATGTGACCGCCATGTTGGAAAGAATGACTCGACTATTTCGCAAAGCGGGGTATTGGGAGAACCTTTTCTCAACTGTTCTCAACATTCGTACAATTTAAGCAAGGAGAGAAGGGCTGTGGGAGCGTACAGCATGCGGTGTGATTGAGCGTGTTCCTAATAAACGGTGATCATTTAGCAGATGTCATATATGGGCGGCAAGGGGGCACAGTCACCCACCCCATTCTGTGCATTCGTACAAACACCTTCCGTGACGAAAATGAAGAGCCATAGCGAATAAGGAGAGAATCTGGGCAGTAACTTCGGGGGAAAGTACAAAGCGATAAGGCAGAAGGAGTGCCCCGGTGAGAAGCCGCAGTCAACAGGCGCTAAAAACAAGCTGTAAAGCCCACCCGCTTCACGACCTATAAGTGTTTGTGTAAGATGACTTACATATAATCGATACACAGGGAGTATACGCAACAGACCGAAATACATGCGTGCAGGGCGGCGTAGCAAGCAGCCATTTCTTCGGGTTATGAGGGTTTGGGGCGGTGCTGGCTGTGACTGGCGGGTACATGTCATGTATAACCGGTGTTTGGCAGGTTGCTCTAGACCTGCACTGCATAGCCTCCACGTATATGAGCGTAGAGACCGCCCAAGTTCGAAAGCAGTAATCGACGAGTTGCATGAGGGCGCGCCGCGGCGCTCGCGCACCAATTAGTAGGCGCGACAGCATGCATAGCAAACTTAGGTATGATTCGATATACCAAACATTCATGGCAAGCTTGAGGATAATGAGGCATTCCCTGTCCTTCGAATGGCATTGCGAGGAGAAAGCCCCAGACGCGATGAACAGTGGTCGGACTCGGACAGGACAGACGAATGACTCAGCGATCGAAACGACATCGCCCTGATTCACTAATACTTCCGACCTCGATTTTGAACCCTAACATCCATATTTTTCAGACTCACGAAGCTTGAGAGCGTCAGAGTCCCAGGACATGTGGCCACGGCCACGCGTAGCCGGCCACGCGTAGCCGGCTACGCGTCTCACGCCACAAAGGTTCCGGCTCCACTACGCCGCCCAAAATGGGTTCTAATAGGTTCTGGTGGGTTCTGGTACACCTACTGCCAGATGCTAGCAGACTAGCGCTTCCTTGCTATCCTTCTGCCAAGCATACCGCCCCTGCTTCGTCCCGAGGTACCGCAAGTTGATTTAGCTGTGGCAAAAGACCGTGCGCTGCCAATGTGATTGCCTCCCACTATAAATTGTCTTCATGTTGCGTCAATCATGTCCACTTCATGCAATATTCTGAGCGTAATCGTTGCCAAACTTGTCACAGTTCACTCAGTACCCTGTCTCGAAACAAAGGTTCAAATACTCCGTCCAATCTAAATCGTTTACAACAAACGGTATGTGGTTATCTGTTCAATAGTCTTTTGAATCAATGCTGAAGCACCGACATGAACTCAAGTGCTCAAACAAGCGTTGTCGTGAGACTCATTTCTATTCTGAACCATTGGACCAAGACATAGCAGACAGCATCATTGCAACACGCAGCTACGAACTACTATCTCTCTCCCACCGTTCCGCCATGGACCTCTCTTTGATCATGAATAGCTCTCCGTCTCACACTCCCCAACGATCAACATCTGGTATCCCCCCACAATCCAACATCTCCCGTGCGGAGTTCCATGAATCACTGAAGCGCAGTGATGGAAAGTTTCGATGTGGAAATCCAGCGTGTACCACAAAGCAGAACACTGTGCGAACTGGTCACCAAAGCTGCGTCGGTTTCTTCTGTAAACCCTGTTGCGTGGAGACCGTCCGACTGGCTAGGGAGAGAAACGAGCCCGTGACACGGTGCACCGTACCAGGGCATGCCTCAGGTGCAGGGACATTGACAGGGACCGTCCCGCCGCATGTGATTGGCACGGGGCTAGCAAAGGGGAGGCAGCAACCCATCCTAGGACAGCTTGTGCGTCAGCAGAACACTGAGCTTGCAGCAAGCCAGACAAGTCGTCCAGTGGCTATTGGTCTGGACACGGAGCCGCTTGTAGCCCCGTCAAATCATGCCGCGCCAATTGCGGACATGTGGCAGAATGTGGGCAAGTTATGGCTGGGGGAATTTCAAGAGGCGGCGGTGATGGATGTGAATGCTGGCAAGTATAAGCAAGCAGCGGCAGAGACGAAGGTGCTGCAACGAACTGGAATAACTGTCCTGGTGTGGTTTGAGGTCAGTGGAATGATCAACTACCCGGATGGACATTCAAACTCATTTTACCTTCACAGAACGGGCGTGAGCCCATTCGCTATCGCCTGTATCCCAACTCATTCCCCCATTTCCTGCACAAGAACCACTCGGATCTATACAGTGTTCTCTTCTCCGAGTTCTCCACCATCGTTGAAACCTGGGTACCATCCGATAAAACCTGGGAGATACAGGGTCCAAATACAGTACGCACCGTTGCAACTGATATGGTCTTGCTGTACCGCTTGCTTCCCAATGGACCCAAAGGTGACCAGTTGCAGGACTGTCCCCGCCTAGATGAATATCTGGCGCAACAGGGGAATAGTGGTGTGCCAGTGCCAATGAAGAGTATGGTAGGCCACAAGCGGGGCAGGGATGATGACGAGGCTGAGGAGAGAGTAAAGAAGCGAGGCGGGATGGAAGAGGTGCAAATTGGCTCAAGCCGTCGTGGCAGTGACCGATCGTCACGATCGATGTCACGTAGTCGCAGGACCGTTTCGCAGACGACACCAGCACGCCAACGGTCAACATCTACTCGTAGGAGATCACGGTCTACGTCCACCGCACTTGATCAACCATTGCAAACATTCCCACTTTCTCCGCCAACCACAGAGGGATCCCATACCATCACTCGCCAAACCGCACCAGCCCTCTTGCCAATTCGCCCTAATTTCCCGCTCGCCAATAATCATACCCTCGGCCCAGACAACGAAAGGGCATTTCCATCGAGCTTCTATGCTACAGATATATTCACCATATTCGAGCACATCAAGGATCTTCAGGCGCAGAGGCGCCCACGCATACACCGAAAGGAGGCCTTTCACTTAGCGACAGGTCTCAATTATTTTGTACTTGGTACTTTCAAAAAGCACCATGCTGTTTACACGCACAATCAGCATCTAGTGTCGAGGTTCAAACACTTGGGACGCACATCTGTATCTACCTGGAAGAGGTTTAGCTACGAGGCGCAGCACCACAGATCCAGCGCGGGAGCGGATGCACTGGACACCATCAGCTTGGACTCAGACTCAGACTCAGACGACGAAGATTCCAAACCTCGCATTCGAGCATCCTCGATAATCAGTATTGCCGACGATTCCGATGATGAAGAAACTGCGGCAACGATTGGTGATGGTGCAGCTGGTCAATTGGAGATTGTTCTCGAGGATTTTGATACACTCGAGGATGACAATATGGCTGAGGGCGATGACACACTTACGGGTGGGCAGTGGAGTGACCCATATTTGGCCATGGATATTGATGATGAGCGGAGCAGGGACTGGACCGAGAGTTGCCCGTACTGCGACGAACCACTTCCTTTGGAACCATCGGACGATTTGAAAGCCTTGCGGAAGAGCCTTGATGCAAAGAGCATCCCTGATCGCAACAATCGTGACGCATCATTGAATCCCCACCATCGCTATATCCGTCCTTTCACAGACACTGGAGAGCACTGCGAACGGCATCGCTTCGAATTAGATTTTGCCAGCGTACTGCACAAGGCAGCCTGGGCGGCTGCCCTTCCTATCTGCTTCGACAAATTGGAACACCGAGTCATATCCCTCATAGATGTTTTGAATGGTGTCATTGACTTTCCCTGGGATAATGAATACTACCAAGAGCTCAAGGATGCGATTGCTACCCACGGCGAGAGTGCAACATTCTCCATCAGGGGCCAGTATGTGTCATTCGGCCGGACAAGTGTTGGGTAGTGAGTACTGTCAGTCTACGCGCACAGATCCTTTACTGATATCTCCATAGCTATGGTGGCCGAGGCATGGAGATTATATTTAAGGTGCTCTGCCATCACTTTTCCCCCAGGACCTCCGTATGGGGAATACCCATGATGCAATTCATTCACCATGTACTTATACCCGAAACCGCGGTTCGCCTTATTGAAGAGGACCTCCACTTGGTCAATTTGAATGCTCACGATCGCCGAAATGCCATTACGATCAAAGACGAGAGCACCAGGTACGGAAACATTCAGAATAAAGCTTAAGAGGGAATGCTATCAACAGACTTCCCTGTGCTATATCATATCCCATCGTACCTATATTACATTACCTTACCATTTCGTTTAATTTCCACCAATCTAATTGCTGTCTTTTCCCGTACTTATGCACTTGAATATCTCTGTCTATGCCCCGAGTTTGCTCCACCTCACAGTAGGACATGGCGAACTCTGGCACGCGACACTACTGCATCGTGAAATACATTGGATGTTTACTATTAACATGGATTGAAATGTAGCTATACAAGAAGTTCAACACGCGGAATTTGGTACGGACGAGCATGGCGGCGGGTGAGGTCTGTAACGATGGTACGATTGCGCCGCATTATCATCTCGTCGAGGAAGAAATTATAACGGTCTACCCGCATTTCCCGAACCATAGACTGATATCCGCCAAACCAAGCATTTGTGATCTCCGCCGCTGAAGAATTGAAGCGCCATTTGTTGTTGATAATGAGATCGGGCCATAGGGCTGGATTGCAAAGCCGATTGCAATCAGTGTCCGACTCTTTGTGTTTGGATTTCATGTGGAACACGTCGACGGGCAGTGCACAATTGTCGAAATGAGTATCTCGCATTTTATCAATGAGGGCTTTCATGTGGCAATTATTGTCGTAGAAGAGGACACCAGGAAGAGAGGTTTTCGTAGGGAATAGGACACGGTGAAAGATCTGTGCGTGCCTCCCTTTCAGTCTTGCATGAACCAAAGAATGTAGACTCAACGTACCCGTACTCCGTTTACTCCTTCTGAGCCATACATTGTCGCTCGTCCAAAGATTACGCCGCAGGTTGCGACACATAACTGCTCGTTATGTGTGCGTCGTCTCCCAAAGCGCGCTCGGATCCTCTGGTTGCCACTTTCAGGTTTGTTAGGGTGGTCGTCCTGTGCGATTTCGACAACCTCACCTGCCGCCAAACCTTCAGTTCCGTCTTCTGCATTGCCAGCACTGACCTCATCATCTGGGTGGTATATCTTCAGACGTTCGAGTCGCCGACGCAGCTGAAACATTGCCGTATGGGCCTCGACTCCCCGGGTTTCAAGCTTGCGATGATCCACCTCTGTGCAGGTCGAGTGCTTTTCACTGACGCGATTGTCGCAGCCAACAACAGCGCACATAGTGTTCTTATCTTGATGTTGCCCACAGTAATGATGACGCTGCGAGTCCAAAGGTATCTTGCAATCATGAACTTTGCAGCATGGATGACCGAGAGCGACGCCATCAGACACAGCAGATCGTAGCATTTCTGAATATCAATCAGCTGAGTGATCAAGTAAATCAATTAGCAAGGGAACGCACGAATGATCCCATCTTTTTCTCGGCGATCGCAACAGATGTTGCATGCATGGTTCCACAACTCCTGCCCCGGACCAACCATCCTCTTGTTTCGAGCTTCGAGAGCTGGCCTGAGGCGTGTCGCTTGATCCGGCGCATCATGTCTCAGCTCCAAGGCAGTGTTCCAACCCTTGGCGTCCAGGATGAGACCGTTCAAAAAGAACGCGTCCCATACAGTCTCTGTGGAGAGGTCAAGGCTGTGACCCCAGTCTCGCGGCAGCCGCGTGACTCGATCTCCCGCCTCGAGGTTGTATATCCGTGCACTGTTAGTAGCGGATACCCTTTTGTAACAATTAGTTAGAGTTTCCCCGTATTGGCTAATTCAACGCACCACGCTGTTGCCATCGAGAGCGTGAACCGTTCGCAAAGCACGCGCTCTACGTATCGGTGCTTGCTTACTTCAATCACAGACGGAACTACACCATGGTAGTATGTCCGTCTTGTGCCTGATTCGTGAGTATAGTAATCTGCATGATATCGGGCATGGCAAACTTGATTGAATAAATGAGTGAGAATATTCAATGATGAGACGGATTTTGAATACTAACTTCTACAGGATGCTGATGATGACCAGACGGGAATTGGACCGATGTCCCGGGTGAAAAGAGTGGCCTCGTAACTCTCTAGTTTGGATAGAGCTTGTGGAATAACGGTGCCGTCGAGCGCTACCGTCTCGCAGCGGATGTCGAGGCAAGCGCGAATGGGAGGGATAATGGTGTGGAGACCCAATTTGTGCCTCGTACCGTGAGTTAGGAAAACATCCAACATATGCGCATCCCTAGTCAATTTTGAAGTCTCGCTCGGCAACTCATCCCCGCAGGGTGCCCACAGCGCGTCTCCCAGCCCCTCCCATGCACTTTCAAGAGTATCTGATGGCACCTCAAGCGCATCAGCACAGAAGTTGAGAACACTGGCAGGTAATGTCAAAGGGGTGAGGGTGGCCCGTGTGTGATCTTGATGCCAGCTGATATGCTCTCGTAGACATTTTATGATAGAGGTGAAAAGGTTGAGTTGTTGAACCGATAGTTGGTCCATGGCGGCGTGGAGGGGAACTTGTGGTCATCAGAATGAGGGCGTATAGGGCATATTTATACTATTAAGGAAGTACAGGAATGTAAGGTCGACACATGATGGGATGGATAGAGATGACAGGCGCAGTGTGAAGCGCAGTTGAGCGCAGCGAGTCGCAGCAGTTGGCAGTCGGCGAGTCAGCGACAGGGCGTAGGCTCAAATAGGCTGGATGAGGCTAAGTCGAGGCATGCGGCTGCACACAAACATCTAAACTCGGACCTTATGATTCCATTTGATGGCCTGGGCCAAGCGTGGCCGTGGCCACACGGCTACGTAGCCACATGTCCTGGCAGTCCGACTTTCTGCGAAGCTTAAGCCCTTCATCTCTATATGATCTATTCTCTTAGATTATATATCAACATTTAATCAGCTTACCGCCTCTGCAGTTGCATAACCTACCGAAGCTGTTAGAGCCCTTATGGTGAAGATTTTTCGCTCCAGCTTAATCTCCAGGTCATTGAAAGTGGGTCTAGCGTTCTACTCACCGTAAATTGAAAGCCAATAAACCCTTAGTGGCCTTTTTTAGTTTGGTCGCGATTACCCCACGTTATCCGCTGCCATATTGTGATGGATGTATAGTGAAACCCAAGCGGGACCTTGATGAGATATGACTGATATGCGCAAATTTTGGTTGGTAGATATATTCGAAGCATTGGATTCAATGGCGGGCATTGGTTCTAAGCCATGCCTGTGGAGCGTGCCCGGTAGACTGGGAAGATTCGGACCCAGGACCCATTGCCACAAGACGCACACCTGGCGAGATGGCTGGGCCTGATGTTGTCATAGCGTTATGCATTCGCCATTGACACAAAGAGGAAACTTTTTCGATATTTCTGAGATCCACCTACGTTCCCTTCCCCCGGGCCGAACACCCACTTGCGCAATCCCGCTTGACAAGGAGACAAACCTCCCGCGACCTGCAATCAAGGCATCGATCCTTCGAGCGCCATAATGGGAATTTCCTCAACGGGGACCTCATCTGAATAGCACCACCATTATTCGAAGAATTTGGCGAGTGCTTGAGCATTCCAACAATTATTAGCTCCCACGAACGGGCCGTTCAACAACAAACCGTATGTTAAAGCCTTCTAGCTAAAGCCCATGCAGTGTGTTTTGTGCTCCACATTGTCATCATGGCTCCCCTTCATCTCATACCTTAGGCTCTGGCGGCTCTGGCAGCGATAGAATTCTCAGCTATTCAAAGGCAAACTACGAACGATGGCATCCACCTGGACATTTCACCTACATATAAATGCGGGACACTGCAAGTCCCAGCGACGAGCGTCAGCAGCGTCAACGCAGATTAATCACTTATATCCTGGTATAAAACGAGACGGATGGTGAGTGCCATGGGCTACAATGCACTCGTAACACCAAATACTTTCTCACAATACAGGAGGAAGCCTTGACCAACTGCTAGAATCTACACGAACCCAGGCTTATCGCTACGACTATCATTGCCAAGCATCCTCACCAATGTAACGTGGAGCATGCTTTGGAGTAGGCGTGTTGGAATAGACGGCTGGACGCCGAAGATGAGCGAGAGCAATAGAGCAGCTAGTTTGCCAGTCCAATAGTTCAAACAGAGCGAGCGGTCGAGATTAATGTTCCAAGCTTGTCTTCGTTTTATTCGACATCTTCAAGAGGACCTATTTTACAAAAGGCTTTTGGTTGATTAACACTGCGAATAGTCTCTATGAAGCCAACAAGACAATATTCCAGAGCTCTGAGAGGCATCGCAGCGAATTCGCTATATCCGAGGAGGACGTTCGGCTGTAGTTTCAAGAATTGCATGTTTTGGCGCCGTGCGAGAGCACCTGCATTCAAAAGGGGCGTCATCTCAGCAACAAAATAACCCTGTACAAGCATGCGTAGATCAGACAAATGAACGCAAGCGAGTGGCATACATGTGGGGTCGAACTCTGCGGAAATGATAGTGTCAGCTAATATTCAAATCATAAGATGGCTGGCAAGCCATCTATGATATGCCATTCTTCTGCAGGCTCGTCCTTGAAAGTTTGGCAGGTAAAATGGAACCGAAATCGCAGAAAATGGAGCAGTGTGGACAGAAGCCATTCCTCTACAGCTAACAAGGGCTGCTGCACGCCTTCGAGGGCGAGGAAAATAGCGTTCTTCTTAGGGGGCGAGCATGCCAAAGAGTTCAAGCCTTGGTCGGCTGGGGATAATCTCTTCTTGCGTAGGATTTGGTCAGGGTGGACGTGCGCTCGCATAGATGCGGGAGAGGCATGGTGTACGATGTTTGCGCAGGCGTGATCTCTGTAGCAACGTCGTGGATGCGTGAGAAGGATATGCCTGCTACCACGCCAGACCACAGCGCACTTTAGTGAATGGGGTACCAGATGTCGATGTTCCCATGGTCGCCTTGCAACTCGCGCACACGCGCGACAGGTCGAATCTTTATGCCCAGCCATGGCAGTCATGGCTTCTCGTGAGAGTGTGGGGAGGTCCCGGCTGGTCCTGGGAGCAATGGCAGACAGGCAATCAGAGCGTCTGTCTCCACAGCGAGATTGACACAGAACTCGGGGACGATTTAAGACACTGATCCGATGGCCGAACGTGAGGCAGCAGCAGAGTGCTTGAACACAAGTGGCGGAAGAAAAGTCAGAGCCTTTCACATTCACAGAAGCCGGATTGACAGACAGGACACGTATGCCACGTGCACATCCCGCTGCCGACTCGATCACAACCTAACCGGCGGGATCAAGCTTCGATCAAGAGCGTAATCCGATGCAAATCGCTATATGCGTATGCATAGTCGGTCGTGGTCGCGATTTGTGATCAGGGGTCCATGCGCTTCAAATGCGCTTCGATCCCCGAATCTGCGAAGTAAGAAGGAAGGCGGCAGACAATGCTGAGTTTTGGTTTCAAGCCATATTGGACGTCGGAGATATGGCTCGAGCAATGAAGCAGCCGAATATCGTGTGGATGGATCGTAGAGGAAGACCAAACTTGCCGCGTTGGCGCCCACTGGAAAAACTGGCAGCTGAAGCACGTGTTCTTGGTGGTGGCACAGCCATCCGGTGGCGGCGCTTTAAAACTGATATCCAGCAAACACCAAGCCTCTCTTCCTCCCTTCTTTGTTGCTTTTCTGCGAGAGAATTAATTCAATTTAAACCAGCAACATCTTTCAACCGGACGGTACCATCCATTTTGTGAGCCGTCGCCAACTCGAAATACCGTGGTGGCAAAGTCGTGTGGCATGATTGAAGAGCGAGATCGGCTCGCATATTTCAGTGACGCAGACTTGATACGAAGGCATCCATACAGAAGTCAAGAGATTTTAACCTGAGTTTAATGCTTCGACTGTTCATATCCTTTGACATTTCGAAACGCTCCGACCGCTAGGTCCTGCTTGATAAGAAGTGGCCAGTATCTAACTGTGAAGGCAGCGTGAGTTGGATTAACTCGCTAGCTCTATCAAGCGGATTATTTGCTTACGGATCAGGCTCAAAGCAAGATCGACTCGACACTGGCAGGACGTGTTGTAGGAAGCCCGTCTGAGAATAATCACCGCATAATTAATATAAAATATTGACGCTTGATGTACACTTGAGATCATTTGAAAATGCGCCGTGAGAGCACACGTGTTGGAAGAACAGATCTGGGCTGGGGAGGTGCAACAAAGCAACTAGGCGAGGTTCCAACATCATTTTGTCCGCTGCGTCACATTTAGCATGCTTCAGAGAACCGCGATGATCAGGATTTTGAATGAGTCCCTCGAAGCTACCAAGCCACCCCACCAGGCTTTTTCGCAGCAGAATCGTAGTCCGCCGGAGGACACACTCTCGCAGGTGCGGCTGCGTTTGGTTAGGCGTCGAAGAACGTTACCAGCACGCTTCGGCGTTGCATAGACACCTGATGCCAAGGGGCATCATTCAGCGGCGGAGCGGTTCATGTTCAAATAGATTAATGAATGCACGATAGCAAGTGGGCACGTGGGACCGAGCACCGCCGTGGCTAAGCAGTTTGAGCTCCAGGGATGTGCCAGGGTGCAGAGGCTTCGCTATCCGAAGACACAGCTGCGTTTGGTTAGGCTAGGCAGAACGCACCCTCCGGCGTCGTGTAGAAGGCCAAGTATAAGCTGTGAAAGGGTATAATTTTAGCACGACGAATCCCGCGCGAGCGTAAATTGGCAAGGGACGCAGGGACGAACCGCGTGCCACCGCCGCAGTGATGAGCATAGCGCGAACCAATCGGGAGATAGCTCGCTGCCATCTTTAATCTGTTGCAGGTAGCCAAGCGCGTGGCGAGCTTCGAGCCTGATCTAGTGTGCTGCCAGGACGAGTTCTTCTGCGCAGCATCAGGGCGACGTATAGATGCACAGAGCAGGCGGCACACGATGAGATCTCTGGCGGCGGCGTGTGCGTGAGACGCATATCAACGCGCCTGCGGTCAATTGGGGGACGCGCAACACTAGAACAATGGCCATCGCGACATCATTGCCAATTTGCCACCCCAATCGTAACCCAGGCACCCGTCGTGAGATTGTGGGGAAGGCGACGTCGCGCATGCGGGCCATCAGAGCGTCGCCGACGTCTGTCTCCCTCTGTCTCCGCAGGATCCAGCACCAGCGGTCCAGATGCTGGTCTGATTGCCGAACGTGAGAGGCGGGGCTAGAGCACAAGTTGTGAAAGACGAGGAGAGGATGTGGGGCGCCTTTCACGTCGTCACAGAACCCGGACGCCACGTGCCCGTGCCCGCTTGTGCCCGCCGCCGCGGTGGCACCGCCCCAGCCCCTCCCAGCCCTCCGGCGGCGGCGCCAGGCCCAGGGGCGCATGACACGGTGATGCAGAACCTGGCGCGGTAGGTTACGGTTACGCACGGATCCGCGCTGTCAAGGAGCCTTGCAATCAGCCTGATGCGTCCAATCTGATACGTGTGCCAGGGGACGGTGGCACGAAACGCGTACGCGCCTCCCCCTGTCCACCGTTTCCCGCGTGCGGGATCAAAGTGCCAAGGCTTAGGCACCCGCTAACGGGGTGTCGTCGCCTGCCCACCGCTGCCCACCGCCGGCGTACCTGGTGCGACCCCGGGGCACGGCGCGGGTGGTGCCAGTGGTGTAGTGGTCGCGGGTATCCGATAGTGCCCCAGATGCTATTGTACTGTACTGAGGTCGATAGCCATCCGTTATCGGCGCATCCGCGCCAACGCATAATGCAATTGGAAATCGCTGATTCGCCGCTATCGCATCGTCATGCATTTAGCCTAAGCTGAGCAATCTCGGGCCTGTCGGCCGACAGCCTAACCCAACGCATAAACGCAAACAATAATAATGGAGGCACACGACTGCACGCACACGACACGATTCATTACGGATCAGAGAGATATAGGGTACAGCAGTACATAGTGTATATTACGCAGCGCAGCATAGGGGGGTATATTCGAAGCAGATTATAGGGTTATGTGAAACAGCACGCCCAGCGCACCCGCCAACAACAGCCGTGCGTGTGCCCGCTCTCAGGCTAGCGGCAACCTTGTTTTCACCGCGCCATGCGGTCCATCATCCTCCCACCGCCGCGCCTACAGGCTCCCGCGCACGCCGCAGCGCGTGATGAACCCGCCCATCTCGCGCCGCTTGTCGACCTCCATGAAGTCCGCGTTCCCCGCGGCGCCCGCGCCGACCCACTTCCACGCGTTCTTCGCGACGAACTCCTCGAAGCTCCACAGGCTCGGCGTGAGCTGCGCGGGCGGCTGGCACCAGATGTACGTGTGCGCGACCACGGGCGGCGGGAGCGAGGCGGCGGAGTGCGAGTGCGGGACGGCCGCGGGGATGGCGTGCGGCGTGCGCGGGGCGGGGGAGAGCGTGCTGTAGGCGGAGATGGGGTGCACGGGGACGCGCTCGCGCGTGTACTCCTGCAAGTAGGGTCAGCGGGCGCGGGGAGAAGCAGGTGTGGGAGGGGAACGCACATCGCCTTCGAAGACGTCGAGCAGGCGCACGTCGGACTCGCTGAGGCCGGTGACGAGCGACCCGCGCACGGACTTTTCCTCGGGCGAGAGCTCGCGGCTGAAGAGCGCCTTCGACTTGGAGTACGGGAGGACCGCGGGGTAGTCCGCGTGCTGCAAACCAAACAGTCAAATTCGACGTCAATATGGCACACGACCGGGACTGACCTTGATCTGGTGTCGCGTGTAGTCCTGGGCGGCAGATAAGCGTTTAGGCAGCGGCGGCACGGGCGGAATAGGTGACTCACGAGCAGTATCGCGCTGCAGATCTTGAGGTGCGTCCCGTCGTTGCCTATCACGCGCTTGAGGATCTCGGGGTGCATCAGGGTGCCATAGAAGAAGGCGGCGTATTGGCGGTCGGAGCTCATGGTAGTGCGGTGGTGGGTGGGTGTGCGAGCGGAGACTGGGGAGATGCAGGGGTCGAATGGGGTGGTGAGAATAAAGGCAGGGAAAAGTTTCGAGTGGAAGATAAGTAGTGACGGGCGCCTATTTTTGCCGAGAAATATAGGCCGGGGTTACGGCATTAAGGCCGGTGCAACGAGGCCGATAAGATAGTGACGCAGCTAGTGGCAGCGGCCTGTCACGGCTCGGGCCCGTTCATTATCTTCATTAGATCAAATTGCGATCAAATTGAGATCGATCCTCCTTTGTCTTTCACACCGCTGCCCCTGTCCAGCCATGCCCAACTGGCAAGAGACCAGCCCGACGCCCCAGCCGCTCACCGCCGTCCTCGACCTCCCCGAGGCCGCCGCGCTGTACAAGAACCCCCCGCCGCCGTTCGGCCACGCCCTCCTCGCGTGCTTCGCCTTCGACCCCGCGTACATCAACCTCAACCACGGTCAGTCTTCTTTTCATAAGCTTATGCTTTCGGACCTCGAGGTGCCCCGCGGTGCCTGATCCGCCTCCAATGATCCATCCACTATCTATCGGTGATTATCGCTCACGGATCCATCGCTCGCAGGCTCGTACGGCTCGCTCTCCAGCCCCGTGCGCGAGGCGTGCGACGCGCTCTCTGCGCTCATCGAGAGAAACCCCGACAAGTTCAACCGCTTCACGTACCAGCCGCTGCTCGCGCACGTCCGCGCGCGCCTCGCGGCGTTCGTCGGCGCGCACGCGGACGAGGTCGTGCTCGTGCCGAACGCGAGCCACGGGCTCGCCACCGTCCTGCGCAACTTCGACTGGGCCGCGGGCGACGTCCTCATCGACGGTGCGCACACGACCATGCCATATCGCATATAGCATATCGCATTTCAAATTGATATTGACTTATCGATGTCGATTGGCAGCGACGACGACGTACAACAGCGTGGCGAAGGCGCTGCGGCACCTCGCGGACACGCCCCCGCACCCCGCGCTATCGCACTTCGATCTGCGCTTCCCCACCACGCACGCGCAGATCGTCGCGGCCTTCCGCGCGCACCTCCGGGCCATCCCGCGGCAGCACACGCAGGACAATAACCCGCAGAAGATCGTGGCGGTGATCGACTCGATCGCGTCGAACCCGGGCGTGCTGCTGCCGTGGAAGGAGATGGTGGCGGTGTGCAGGGAGGAGGGCGTGTGGAGCGTGGTCGACGCGGCGCACTCCATCGGGCAGGAGCCCGGCCTGGACCTGCGCGCGTCGGGGTGCGATTTCTGGGTCAGCGTGAGTGCGCCGCCCTTCGCAAATTCGCCCGAGCTTGCTGACGCGGGGCGGGGCCGAGACAGAATTGCCACAAGTGGCTCATCGGGAAGCGCGCGAGCGCGGTGCTCTACGTGCCCAGACGGTGCGTGCGGGCTATCACCGAGATAGCGATGTGACTAGTACTGTGGTTTTGATGTGTGGGGCGCAGGAACCAGCATGTGATCAGGACGCCGATCCCGACGCCGCACTCGTACGCGCCGCCGGGCGACCCCGCGCGCCCCGCGTTCCCCGTGCTCTTCGAGTGGAACGGGACCATCGACTTCATCCCCGCGCTGTCCGTCGACGCAGGTGCGCTGCGCCCCATATTAATCCTGCGTGTGCTGACGAGGCGATGGCGTGTGGGGCAGCGCTCGACTTCCGGACGTGGCTGGGGGGCGAGGAGGCGATCAACGGGTACTGCCACGCGCTCGCGCTCGCGGGCGGCGCGCGCATGGCGGAGATCCTGGGGACGGAGGTGCTGCACGGCGCGGACGCGCACGAGCTCACGCTCAACATGGTGAACGTCGCGCTCCCGCTCCCGCCGGACCTCCCGTACACCTTCGCGCTCGACCACGTCTTCCGCACGCGCCTGCTCGACGAGTTCAAGACGTACGTCGCGCACTTCCCGCACAACGGGCGCGTGTGGGTGCGCGCGAGCGCGCAGGTGTTCAATGATGTGAGCGACTTTGAGTATGCGGCGGGCGCGCTGAAGGCGATTTGTGCGGATGTGAGCGCGGCGCACGAACGGGGGGAGACTGTTTAGACGGCTGGTTGGAGTGTATGTTGAGGACATATGATAGACGGCAGCCGAGAAAACACCTCGTACTGCCAGCTGCTTATTCGGCCGCAAAATATTTTTATGACGTGAGCGATTTTGAGTATGCAGCGGGTGCGCTGAAGGCGATTTGTGCGGATGCGAGCGCGGCGCACGCGCGCGGGGAGGGTGTGTAGGCGGGTGGGCGGGTGCGTGGTATTTTGGTGTGCCCACTGCCCTGCTGGAAGAAATTTGTAGACGGGTCCGTGAATCCCGCAGCCGAGAAAACACCTCGCACTGCCAGCTGCTTATTGCCAGCTGCTTATTCGGCCGTGAAATATTTTTCGAACCGGCGTGTGGCTGCTCCTAAAGGCACACCGTCAGTGCTAGTCTAGTCGTACTGGCGCATGCGAAGCCGGACCTCAACGATCGGACACAATATGGTCACATGCAGTATTGATGCGCCACAACACGTCCATTATCGCGTCTTCCTCGAAGTCGAATCGAACGCGTATCCGCCTCGAATCAATGCCTGACAGTAGAAATCGAGGGCCAATATATCCAGTTTATAATTGTATGTATTGCTCAAGTGCCTTTATTGATGAGAATTTGTGGATTCCGGAATTTTTGGCCGTTCTTGAGCGAGAACCCTGCAGAGGAGCCCTGATGTGCAGGAAAAGATGCTCGTTCAACATCATATGAGAGAGATCTAGCTCTGCATGGAGCGAATAGTCTATACCATGAAAGACTATCACTATTTTGCCGACTGTAATTCAATCGCTGGGAGTTCATCTAATATTGCAAAGAGCCTTATACCAAGATGGAAGATCTAGAAAGACCACAGAAGTAAATTCAAATGTGACCTATAGGATAGAAGACTTTTTCTTTCTGTAATACACATGGGTGGGTGCATTTGCAGATCCGAGGAGAGCAAAGTGTGAATAAAAACTGGTCAGACAGTCTATGTAGGCATCATAAAATGGGATTAAAGCGCAAAAATGCTCTCCGAGGTAGCACACAGTGTATATAAAGAATATGTGGCAATTTGACAAGGTAGTGGTTTCCTAAGTGGTCCGTATAACTGAACAAGATAGATGGTATGCGCTGCGCCACAGGCCATGCACGTGTGATGAACGTGGGTTACACGCGATCTCCACGCGATCTCCACGCGATATCCATGTGCGTAAAATGAGGTCCGGTATCATGGGCGCGTTTCGGATCAGACCATAGAGAGGGAACGACTGTCTTCACTCTCTATGTGCTGACTGTGGGAGACTACGTCAGTGCGGTGCGCGGCCCGCTGATGAGCCACCATATGGGCCGGCGTAATGCCCACCGAAGTTTCAGCGTCTGCGACGTGCTGTGGGACACGTAGACCTGCGACTATTCTGAATACCAGCGATGGACCAGCACTGGATGATTGCCGCTTCTCGCCAACCTGGATGCTCGGTAAAATTGACGACGAGTTTGAACGAGAATGCTTTCGGAAGAATTAGCTAAACGGGCCGTACATATGCTTAGCCTCACTTGTAGTCAGAAGATTCGTCGAAGATCTTGGAAATGGCTGTGGCTGCCGGAAGATATGCGCCCAAATACCGCCTGTCAAACAGATAGAACCAAGAAGAGAGACGCGGGACGGCAAGTGGCATACTTGCCACATTTTGCCATCGAACACCGAGACAGCGTGTAGCTCGCGATTGATCATTTTACTCGCTTGTCAGGGCTGGTAATTTCAAAATTAGTTTAGGCTTCCTTCACACGTAGATCTTGCCACCTTTCATCGGGCAGGGCATACTGGTTGTCGCGCCTCGAAAATGTTGAATACTTGATTGGCTCGGAGCAGTCGAGGATGCAAGCCTGAACTAATTCTGAATACAATCAATGAAGATTCAAAAAACAATTAATGAGGTACATCAGAGCACATCACGATGCGGTCTGATGAGTCGCAGAACTCTGTGCCACAAAGAAGTTTAGTCACATCGCGATTGCATAGGCTCGCGTCGGGGGATGGAATCAAGATAGCATCGGATGTGTGGGTGATAATCTGCCGTCGATTTGCCTCATGGATATCGCTCATGAGATTTGCCACAAACCCGCATGAACCTTCCTGTTCAACAACAGTCTCGGTCTGTCGGAGCTTCAATACCAAATGAAGAGTTTTGCATCAGAAAATTTGCCTCGCAGAAAGATACCAGCTGATCTGCCGCTTTCTCAATCATTCCCTGCACTTGCCACCGACGAGAAGTTGGTGGTGAGGGCCTCACCCAAAGACTGGGGTGTTTCAGTGAAGAAATCTCTTAATTAGATTTATCAATCATATTGCATGCCTCTCTCGCTGAGACAAAGCAAAGACGGGAGTGAGAGTGAATTGTGATTCACTGTGCCACCAAAGAATGTGCCACCAAAAAATGCACGTGCATCAGATCGCGGCATTTCTGTTCTGTCAGTGGGCGCCAACGCGTCTGCAGTCACGGCCCATCCACACGTTACCCAGCTGCTTCGTCTCTCGCACGTATCTCCGGAGTTCTGTGATCTTGGATATGGACCAGGAGACGAAAATACATAAGAAGCGTCAGCGCGAAAGCAATGGGAGCTCAGAGTCCAGGTATGCAAGCCTCCGACATTATTCCCATCTACGCTGAACCCACCCCTCAACAAACACCTCCAAAACCCTTCTACTCTGCCTCTAGTCATCATGTCACCAAAGCAGGGCATGTGGAAAACGAGCTTCGTGTGGAACTCCATCACGACGTCTTCATTGACACACCCACATTTGTCGAGAAGATGTTCGACGTTGATGCCGACATACTGGAGGCCGTGTACTTGAGAAGCATCCAAGGCGGATTGTACGACGCGTTGCGCAAAGAGTGGAGCGACTTCAAGAATCTGGCTCCCACCGAAAAAGCACTCTATGAGCCCTTCGTGAAGGTGGCCAACTTCATCTCAAACGCCTGCGATGCTTCAACAAATCTCACATGGCTCTCCGATCCTAAACGCGCCCCACTTAGTCTGCATATGAAGGCCGCCGACTTCAAGCCAGATATCATCATGGCCATCGGGTCTGGAGAGCCTATTCCACAGGGTGGCAAGCCGGCGCACGTGCCATGGACTCGCATACATGTTCCCGTGGAGGTGAAGAAATATCGCGGAGGGCCTTCTACAGTGATCCAACTAGCGAAGTACCTGCGGCAGTGCTTCAGCGAATGCATTGATCGCCGCTACGTTTTTGGTCTCGTCCTCACGGGAACGAGGTTGACGGTTTACTTGGCGGACCGCGCAGGCATTTTGGGGTCGAAGTCATTTGATATAAATGAAGTAAGTGCGTACTTCTCCATATTTAACGATACTGATTAACGTGCATTAGGATCCGAAACAGCTCATTCGTGTCATTGCCGGCCTCACTGTGTTCGAGCCTTCGAATGTCGGATGGGATCCTACATTGACCGTTTACGATGACAAGAATCGGGACTCGGCGCAGTTCTCATTCCAAACGAAATGTGTCAATCATTGGCGAATGGAGCTCTCGGAGCACGCGAGCAAGCTGCCAGATGGACCCATCTACAAGGCTGAAAAATTCGTGCTGTGGAAAAAAATCAGGTTTGGGCGCAGCGAGGTGATCAAGGGGAGAGCAACGCGGGTATGGAAAGCGTGGGCTGAAAAAGATATGGCGTTACCAGAATGTGACCGCCCGGTAAGCCTTCATACAGTCAGATAGTTCTAGCTCTCACTTGTCGTGTTAGGTATACATCATCAAAGACACCTGGAGAGACGACCGCCGGGATCTGGAGGGCGAATTTTACGAGCTTATCGGCAGACACGACGGGATTGCAGAGCTGCATTCATATTGTGTCGTCCGGGTGGGCGGTGTACCGGATACAACATCGGCCATTCGTAGATATGTCAAAGCTGTAGGGGGGCCGCGAGATATCACCGTCCGACAACCCGCCAAAGAATCCCAGGACGATAAAGCCGAGCAAGAATGGGATTACATGCCCAATCACCTTGTCGAGACGGACTGCTTGCCAACGATATTCGATTTCCTGGAGAGGGAACCTCAGGACCGTACGCATTCGCGTTCTGTACTCAAGACGTACGGGTGGTCTATCAACCGTGCACAGTCATTATTGGAGCTGGTCACCGTCATGCGGGACGCGATCGCTGGTGAGCTATCGTTCGTATGCATCTTCTGCGCTATGGTCTCTAATTATGTATGCAGGCCACCAGCACGCATATAATAGGGGGGTGCTGCACCGAGACATCAGCGAAGGCAACATACTGATCACAGGAAAGCCTGAGTTTGGAAAGCGCGGTGCACTGATTGACTTTGACAATGCAATCTTCTGGAAAACCCACCAAGCTATCATGGACGATCAGTTATCTGTTGGTGTTGCCTCCATCTCTTTTATTTGAGCGTCTTCTGACCGACATTTGGTTGATTCAGGGCACTCGCCCGTTCATTTCCGCCGAAATGTTACTCAAATCCCGTATTTTATCGGTTCGAGGTGGCGAGACAGGACCTGAGGTCACACCGATACATGGTCTACAGCACGATCTTGAATCATTCTTTTGGGTTCTGGCTCATGTCTGTATTGCCTTTGACGGCCCCACGCAACCTCGAGAAGCCCTTATCGTCAGGCCTGGGGCCACTCAAGAGGACATACGCCTGCAGCAACGCACAAATTCCATATTCGGCTCAAATATATCTGATTATATCCGAGGAGATGCCAAACAACACATATTTGAAGCTTCATCGGCCTATGACAGGAGCATTGTGCAAAGCCTATCCCTCTGGACGTTGCCTTTGAAACCACTTATCACGCAATTTTACGAAATTCTTCGGGCCGCCTTCGAGTCCGACAAGTATGACAACCTTTACAGCCAAGTCCTTGCAGCTTTTTCGGAAACTGAGAAGGGTCTGAAGGCGGGAGATCCAGATGCCATTGAGGAGGAGAGGAATGAGAAAAGGCGGGCCTTGAAACAGAGCTTCGAAAGGCTTAGAGATCAGGAGCTGGCACGCAGACACAAGGATCTCGGTGGCGAGAAGCGGTCTGATTTGTCTGACGAGGGCGAGAACACCACCCCCTATACGCCGCCAGCATCGCTCGCACAGTCTCGTCTATTGCCTTCCTCACCCGAGTCCCCTGTGCAGAACCGGGAACCGAAGCGTTTGAAGCGCATGGACCGCTAACCTCATTTTGCGACCACGGTCAATGACTGGTCCATCTACTTACAACTGTATTCTCGGATGTCAGAATGGCATCACTACAAATGCATATAATCCAACTCGGCTTGGCTTCTGAAGCCAGGACGGTCCTCAGACCTCTTCAACCCAGTACCCGCTTTGAAAATTTTGCACTGGCCATCTACACCACATGTATTATGCAGCCCGCGAGGTAATTTGATGGCCATCAATTATCGTACGAGCAGCTCAATATTCACTCCAGATTAATATTACGCCCCTTGATCCCGCCTGGCGATTGTGAAAGAGGGTGAATTCTTGGTGCCACTATCCGAGACGGCGGCGGAGGTGACTGGGCACGTGGTGTGCGTGTCCCGACTCGGAGTCACCTTTTGTGTTTGTGAAAAGGTTTTCTCACATCTCACTGTGACTTTGTCTTTCGACGTCTGTGCTCCAGCCCAGTCCAGCCCCACCACTCTCATCTCACGTTCGGCAATCAAATCAGTGTCTCGAATCATGTCTGAGTCCTGTGGCAACCCCGCAGCGGAGCTAGATGCTCTGATGGCCCGTGCGCCCCACTTCACTTGCGACCCCACGCCGACAATGATTGACATGATTTTCATCCAGGGCGCACCAAATTCGACCGATCGCGGATGTGCGTGAAATGCAAGGCGAGCGCGGGGAACATCGTCATCCGACACGCCGTCTACTGCAAGTGCGCCCCCGCCCCCTCTCCCCCTGCCGCGCATTGATCGGTTGCGAGCAGAGAATGCTTCGCGCCGCTGCAAATCACCAAGCTTAAACGTGCGCTGGAGCCTACCGTCAATTCCGCCAAAGGCAAGGGCAGCAGGAACAAACTGAAGGCGGGCGGCAATCTGGCGATCGGATTCTCAGGCGGGCTGGGTTCGACCGTGCTGCTCGACATGATCGCGCGATGCTACTACTCTGCACCCGCGGGCGGGGTGCGGGGCGGGACGCAGCATCCCCGGAACAATGAGACCGTCTGGGCGGAGGCGAGGGTGTTCTATGTCGAGATGTGCGCGGCGTACCCCGAGTCTGCGGTGAGCATCTTGATTTCCATTCGAGAGAGAACCGAATTGACTCTGAGAACCGACGCATATAGGCACGTGACAGGACAGAGGAGATGCGTGAGGTCGTCGGACGTTACCCCGCGTTCGCGTTCTGCTCGCTGCGCATTGAAGACGCGTTCGACCCCGCATGGTGGGCGCGCGTGGGCGGACGCAGCCCCACGGCTGAGCGCGCGATAGGCGTAATTGTGAGCGACGCGCTTTCCCTTGCCCCCGCCCCCGCATCCACCCCCGCCGCGGCGCTCACCGCATACCTCTCCTCCCTCCCCACGCCCACCGCCGCGGCCACCGCGCTCGCGACGCTCACGCGCCTTGTGCTTCTTTACGCCGCGGCGTCAGCGCGGTCTTCGCACCTGATCCTGGGGACGACGTTGACGAGCCTCTCGGTTGGGCTCATCGCAGGCGTGGCAACCGGCGCGGGTTTCGTCGTGCGCGAGGAGGCGGGGGAGACGTGGGGCGAGAGCGAGGGTGAGGGGGTGCGGGTGGTGAAGCCGCTGCGGGATATGGGCACGAAGGAGTGCGCGGCGTGGGCGTGGTGGCACGATCTCGCAGTGCCCGGGAACCCGAAGTACACCAATCCGGGTGCGAAGCAAGGGATCGGGGGGTTGACAAAGGGTAGGCCATTTGGTGTGAGTGTGCCGGCCGTCCCGCTGATTCATTTGCAGATTTCATCGTGGGCCTGGAACGCGATTATCCGTCGACGGTTTCGACGATCGCGCGGACCTGCGCCAAGCTTGCGCCAAAGGCGGCGGCAAATGAGCGATGTGTGCTCTGTGAGCGGTGCGTCTCCCCACTTCACCTAAATCAAATTCAATTCACATCTGATTTGATTTGATACAAAGCCCGGCCCAGAAAGGCGTACAGGAGTGGAAAGCGCGGATAGCGATACGATCCTTCGCTGATTCCCCCAAGTCGTCCCAGATCGAGACCCCATTATCATCAGCAAGCTCCGGGCCGCACGCGAACTCGGATGCGTCACACGACCGCCCTCCGCCCACACTCACGCCGCATCTCTGTTATGCTTGTCACACTGCATTCACGAGCCGAAGCAGTCGAAGCACCGCACATGCGGTGGCGCAAGATGGACCTGTCCCTTTGCCGGCATGGGCCGCTGCGGGGATTGGGGCGCGCGGGGATGGTGCGGGCGGAGAAGTATGGGAGGGCAAGCATATGGGGGTGGGCGAGATGCGCAGTGCCATCGTGGACTTTTTATTGGAGGATTGATTGTCCAGAGCCTTGCGAATATTAGTGGACTTGGTGTGGCTATCTATGTTCGGCCATGTCGGGACTGGCGTTTGGCGATTTAAGCGCCGCGTGAGCTGTAACTACTACATAACTTACTAGTAATCGCACTCAATCATGGCCCTCAGAGCCCGCTTGTCCAGCGAACTGCCAGACAGGCTGGCTGTACCAGTCATGTCCATCCCTTCCATGTCGCTCCCCATCACGCCCGTGCGCGACACGTCGAAGAAAAATACGATCCTCAAGTCGCATGGGCGTCCGCCGTGGTCAGTGCACTGATCCCTCAAACATGTATGCGCTGACCGGGCGGCAGGTACGACGAGCGGGGACAGCGCATATCGGACGCGTTCGTGGTGGGGATTGCTGGTCAGTGGTCGCGTGGCTTCGTGTGTGCAGGAGCTCGAGATAACCGTCGACGTTAGGTGGTTCTGCCAGTGGGAAGGTGGGCACCCGTTATAGGACCACGCGCTACCCGTGAGCTAGCATTCACGTCCCCTTCCTAGACCCATGTAGCTCGCCAAATAGTCAAGGCGCTCGGATCGGTGCCTACAGTCGTCATCCTCAGCCAGGTGCACCTACCCCTCCTATCCCTGCATATCTCGCGCTCATTGACACTATGCCCAGGACTCATTCTACAAATGGCACACGCCCGAGGAGATAGAGCTCGCCTTTGCGAGCCAGTTTGACTTTGATCACCCCAATGCGCTTGATATGCCTATGTTTGCGGCGGTACGTGTCACCGCGCCTCATGGGCGCCCTGACTGAGTGGTCTCGTGTCAATAGTGTCTGAAAGATCTCAAAGATGGGAAGCAGTCTAACATCCCTATCTACTCATTCAAGGAGCACCAGCGGCTGGAGGAGAAAAAGTATCTGTATGGCGCGACGATTATCATTGGTGCGTCTGAATATGCGTATGACGGCGAGTTACCCTCACGGTGCTGGCAGCGGAGGGTATTATGGCACTTACCGACCCGTCCCTGCGCTCGTTATACGACTTGAAGGTGCGTAGCGACAGTCCAGACGCGTTCGAGCATAGAGTTGATGCTCACTAGATATTCGTGCAATGCGACTCCGATCTGATGCTAGCGCGCAGAATAAAACGGGATGTCACTGAGCGCGACAGAGAAGTAGAGGGCATCCTGGACCAGTATGTGCCATTCTCATGTACGCGCTGTTCTACAGATCTGACACGCACTTGCGGGCAGATATTTGCGCTACGTCAAACCAGCCTACGACAACTTCGTTGGACCTACTTCTAGATACGCTGATATAGTAAGCTGTTGATATTGCGTCGCGGACGAGGTCCGTCAAGGCTAACACATCGCAGATCGTCCCGGGATCCGATAACAATGTCGCCATCGAGCTTGTGTCCACGCACATCCGGCGCCAGCTCGCCGAGCGCGCGACGCCCTTTCGCAAGAACATCGCCGTGACGCCCATCGACGAGCGATTATCATTCTGGAGCACTGGCAAGGAGCACGAGGCGTTGATCGTGCTGCCGCAGACCCATCAGCTCAAGGTCGGCTCATCACCTGAGGCTCTGCGAAATGCACTGACGGTTGCGCTTGGTAGGGAATCTACACCATAATACGGGACCAGACCACGAACAAGCAGGATTTCATCTTCTTCGTGGACCGTTTGGCTATGTTTTTGGTAGAAAAGGCGATGGAGCAGCTTCCGTACCGCGCGAAGACCATCACCACGCCCATCGGCGCGGAGGCCGTTGGAAAGGAGCTGGACACCAAGGTACGCTGCACCCTAATTTTATGCGTCCTTCATTGAAGGCGAGAGTAGTTCATCTGCGGCGTATCCATCTTGCGATCGTGAGTGCCTTCATCCACGCCCCGGCCGATGCTGACTGGACGATCTGCAGCGGCGGCCCGTTAGAGAAGGGGCTCCAGCGCGTGCTTAACGACGCGCCGATGGGCTCGCTGCTCGTGCAGACCGACACGGTCTCGGGTGAGCCGCTTCTGCTGCACGCGATGCTCCCCGAGTGCGTGCGCCTGCGCCATCTCGCCGTGGATACTTGGGTTTTCCTCCTCGATGCCCAGGTTCGTCACCCTCCATCATGCAGCGCATCATCAGCTGATACACCTACAGATTGGCACAGGCGCGGCGGCATTCATGGCGATCCGTGTCCTTCTCGACCATGGCGTGCGCCCGGAACACATCATCTTCGTCACCTTCCTCGTCGCGCGCTCTGGGGGCATCACGATCCTGCATCGTGCGTTCCCGCAGGTGAAGGTCGTCTGCGGCGCGGTGGACGAAGTTCTGCGCGAGGCATGGCTGGACCAGTACGACAAGGAGGGCTCCGAGGCGGCAGACGCGGAGCAGCGGAAGTGCTACATTGTAGAGCCTGGCATGGGCCAGATCGGTAAGCTCATGTTTCGGAACCTGCCGTGGCTCTAACTGACCACGCTCCTACTACAGGGGATCGTTATTATCTATAAGAAATCTGGGCTGCTTGGTACTATACCCAAGGGAGTGTCACTGTCGTCGTTTGGACTGTATTGCACATCAATTTAGCACACAATTTAAGGAGACATAGAACATCAGTTTAAACTTGTTCGCGGAAAGGTTATCGACAGGAGCGTAAACGTTGATAGCTAGAGAGATCACTATGGATACAGGAGAATTATGCACCACCGAGAGTAAATATCTATGTGGCAGTGGGAAGTGTGGTCCGTGTTAACTATGAATTCCAAAGCGGTAATAAAATGATGTGCAGCGAACGTAAATGTAGAGTGGATGGTGTCTATGTGTCAGTCCATGTTGTATCAGTCCATGCAAAGGATAGGAGTCGATATGTACCAAGGCAAAAAGTGAAACATTCGGATAAGGTGTGTTACACGCAGACCTTGAGATGGCTCGAGAAATCTGAACCTGAGATGCGGGTCAGCGGTCTGGTGGAGCGAGAAGATTCGGGTGGAAGTTAAAATTTACCGGGATAAAACCAAAAGGAAACGGCGATAATGATATACAGGCCTACAAAGCCTGTCAGCATGCACCAAATAGCAGAGACGGGAAAGGTGACTCACAAACCAGTATCATACCCTCAAGCCCTAAGAAGTGGATTAGAAATAGGGCAATGGCGCATCATTACTTCGACGTACAGTTAGATTTTCCATCGGCGACGACGTGAGTCATAACACCCACTACAAAAGGATATTGCTTCAGAGGTCTCCGTATTACTAGATCAAGTTTGCATACCGGAAATGTATAGAACCTGTGGTAAAATGCACGTCAGAATCCATCTCGAGCCATAAAGAATAACAAGACATACGACAGACTCAAACGGGTCGAATAGCAGCGCGAGTGGTTTACCCAATGCCCATCCCAAAGTGACCATAAACCTAACACACCAAATCAGATTATTTGCGTTTTTGTGTATGTTCAGATGTTAAGATAGACTCACGGAATGACAAAAAGTGCTGTTTGCTGCGAGGAAGAAAAACTTAGACGGGGGAGACGAGGGGTACGAGAATACGCACGATAGTAGACGATATGGCGACGCTCACGCTGAGCGTCAGCCGGTCCTTCACGCTCACATTCACGGCAGTTACACATTCTGTCCGTGCCCACATGAGTAAATAACATCTTCGCAAACTGAAGAGCAACACACCGGCGATGGAGCTGATAGCGGGTACCATGATAAGCGCAATCCACTCCTTGCTGATTGTCGTCGAAATCGTGTCCAGTGACTCGACCAGCCACTCAGCGTTGATTGACACCATCTGTGAGCTGGTTAGCGGCGCTAAGGACGAGAGAGAGCTCATGGACTCACGATGGTGACGGCAACCATGAGGGCGAGCGTCATGAACCAGCTCAGCTCAGGCTGCAGCTCTTCGTCGTCCTTGTGTTCTGCCTCAACAGGCGGAGAATGACAGTTTGCTGAATCCTCCGAAAATGCGCTACCTTCTCGTGACACTGGCCGGGATTTCACCTCGTCGAGCTTGACGTGGGTCCAATCTGCCGCTGGTTCTACCGTGATGGTAACATCAGACTCTGCCATTGTAGCCCAGGAACTGCGGAAGGGGGACGGCGAGACTGGGGTTGTGGGACTAGGGGGTGCGGTGTTGGGCCGCGACATCTTCATGAACTTGGAAGGCTCCTTACTGGAGGGATTGTCGGTGTAGAAATGCGTGTGTGACCAAAGCTGAAAGACGAGGTAGCCGCAATAGACTAGAGATCAATCTTCAGCTCAATCACTATACAATATTAAAACCGGGATAGCCCACCGAATAGAAGAACGATTGAAACCTGTGTGTTATAACATCAGCACATGGCATTCATACAAGATATGACATAGATATACGAACCCCGTGGCTCATCTTAAGAATGTCAATCTTTTGCGTCTCAGTCGTCTCATCTTTAGTCGTACTGATGGCAAAGTGATACGCCGCTGGGAGGAGCAGTGCGCCGACGCTGATGCTGAGTAAAGACGAGTGGATTTGGGTTGCATCCGCATTGAAATCTTGCTCGGAAAACTTCAGACCGCCGGCAAAGAAGCATGCGCCCAGTACGAGGACTGCATTCAGAGGTCAGTTAACACAAAATTTGACCATGTCACGCTTGACACGTACGCATCTTGCTTAGCATGGATCCGATAACTGTGGAGTGCAGCAAGATCAGTTCTCACATACACTGCGAGACTAGCGGCAGGCCGTGTTTACGCACGCGAGGATTGCACAACCTTAAGCTCGCATTTGCGGAGAGCTGTGATCTAATAACATAACTGAGCAGGAAGCAGAGAATGTCAAAGAAGGACTTACAGCAATAACCATCTCAACCCTGTAATATGAAAGTGAGTTGAAATGCGACTAGCTGTTTGAGATTTCACTACGTACATATTGCTCTGAGACGCAGGGTAACGTTAGCGCCGATTGTAGAAGTTCAGCAAGACATGAGGACCAACCATACTGGCATTGAGTAAACCCGTCTTAGATCCGCCAATGCGGAGCGCGAGGTCTTGCGTTGCCAAATCATGCATCTTGTTGAATCTTTCCTTAACTAAACACCCTTGGTAGGTTTCAATGAACTCACGTTCACAAGGGGAATCATCGCAATTGAGCAAACTTGAATGTGCGGTATCAGCAAGTAAATGGCAGTGGCTGAAGATAGATATGGCGCACAGATGAAATCAATGGTGTGGGAGGTTTCGATTACTGCATGTAGAACCCACTATTTGATATGAATTAGTGCGCACACTTACGGATGGCATGCAGGTTCACTCACCGAAACTGGCACGACGAAGATCAACAGATTAAGCCCTGCGCACCATTTCCATCACATTTCAGTGATCAAGTCTTGATATGCAATAATTGACACGAACAGGAACCGAAGAGAATGACCTTCCAACCATGGAACCACCGCGTCGGCCCCGCTGGGCGCCGCCTGATCGCATGAGTGCGTTTCTCTTCCCATGCGCGGTACCTGGGCCCTGCCTCAGGTTTCAGTGCCGTCGCCTGTGGGGGCCAGTTGAAGAAGAAAAGAGAGCTGCGACTAGGCGACTGAGCGTGCAAGTGCCCTGGTCGTTGTTTGTGTCTGGGCGTGTCGCGTTCAGATTGATGCACTAGGGAAGTCGATGAGGTGCAAGAGGCGAGCGTCGATGAGCGCTCGAGCGACACTCCAGTTCGGAAGAGCGCAGGCGGCTGCATATGCTGCCCAGATTCAAGCGGCGCGAAACTGTCAGGGCGATCTCGCTCGGTCATACTGGTGCCAGGTCTGTTGAAGCTGAACACAGTCTCTGTAGGGGAATAAGGAAAGCTCTCCGGCGCGCCAGAGGTATGATACATGATAAAGGAAGAAGCCCGAGGATAGCAAATGAGCGTGGAGCGGCCCCTGGAGTCGGCGACCGAGTTAGCTGGTGAGAGGGAAGACGGCAACGTTCACTAGATTTCACTGAATCATCTATTGGTGTCGCGTAATCAAAACGTATGCCATTCGTAGTTTAGTTGCAAGAAAAGAAGCAGTGCGGGGGGCGCCGTTGCCGGCAGAAGCACAAATCCGGACTTCCAATTACTAAATATAGGCGGATGATATTTTAGTTTGCTCTCGGCGCCGAGTCGGCAGCAAAATGGATCCCCCATTGTTCATTTCTGCTGCCTTTTGAGTCAGGCTGTTCATTTCTACCAATCTTACCTATGTTTACTAGACACTATAGCTAAGTGAACTCAGAATCTACATTTATCACATGTATAGCAGCGAAGGAGCCATATTCACAACGAGAGCATAGTAAAGGAATAACTAAGAGTTCATACATTCGATGCTGTCAGCGGCGTCTTCCGGTGGCCAAGTGAGATGTCAAATCTTCGTAAGATGAATCAAATCTGACGCTGCCAAGATCAGGATACAGGGTTCAACCGTCGCCGCAGCGGCAAGCAGCGATGTGTAATGGTCAGATTCGCAAGCGAAGTACTGTGGTCAAACATGGCCATTGATAAACATTAAGACGGAAAGATATCTAGAGATCATGCACGCAGATGCTGGAAATAGCTGGAAATGGTGTCGCATCGATTGAGACTAGGGATCCTCCATGTCCGAACGTTCAAAAGGGGCACAAGTGTGGCTCGAATCATGAGCCGAGCTAGGTGTACGGCGTAATGGATATGCATCGAGCAGCTTAAAACGCGCGTTATTCCAATGGCGACGAGAGATCCGCTGCCCCATAATGTGCGGTATCACTGCGCCGGCATCGCTGCGAGCTTTCTTGCGGCAAGAGCTGTGCTCAACGAGATGACACAGCTCTGATATAAAAACAAGGTTCTCTTGGAGGCCAACTGTGCACCTTAGATACTAAGGCGCCCGAAAATAGAACCAAGAGGTGTCGCGACGGTCAAGCGGGGGTTGTGGTCAAGACCAACCTTGGAGGCGTGGTAAATTTCGACAATTCGGGAAATTTCGGAGTCCACCGGTCCAGCACAACCAATTCTTTCTGCAGTCTCTTCGCCTCCATAGTATTTCATTCGTCATGTTGACCTCCGCCATTCGCGCAGCGGCTCGCCCAGCATTCAAAGCGGCCACCCGCACTGCTTCCAGGTCCACTGTTACCTCCATCCGCGCCATTTCCACTACCCAAACTCGTCTCTCGGACGCCCATGGCCATGAGCACGGACACATCGCAAATGGTGACTCCAACTTGTTCGGACCTGGTGCACCCGCTGGCCAGGTCCCCACTGAAGTAGAGCAGGCGACTGGTCTGGATCGTTTGGAGCTGTTGGCAGAGATGCAGGGTCAGAAGCTGTTCGACGAGGAGCCTTTGCCAGCCGAATTCACTGGTACAAAGGAAAACCCAGTATTAGTCTACAGCTTGGTGCGTTGGCTTTCTGTCCCTTTAATTAAGGATCTTGTGCTAATCGCATGCATCACTGGGTCTTTCAGGACACTGAGCGTTTGATTGGATGCACTGGTTCCCCTGCCGACTCGCATGACCTCCACTGGTTCATGCTTAAAGAGGAGAAGAACCGTCGCTGCCCCGAATGTGGCTCTGGTGAGTATCACAGAGCTCTCATCTGGTGTCACTTCTTAATAAGACCCCTACTTCAGTGTACAAGTTGGACTTCCATGGGAACCGGAAATACCTGGAGGAACAGGCCCACGCTCACCATTAGAGAGAAAATATAGACTACCATTTGGAGAGCTGTGCCTAGTATGATTATCACAACAATATCCTACCACTCGAAGAACGCCTATGACCTTGCCACGACTGGGAGCGTCAAGTCGGTGAGACCTTTCATGCATACGCCATGCAGCCCATATAGCCAGCAAGTTTGGGGCGTCCCTTCCCTAGCTTGAAGAACCTTTGACAGTCAGATTATCATCTTGCGTGTTTTAGCATGAATGCCCCGAGCCTCCTCATACTGAACAACTCTATCTTTCTTTTCTGTGTGCGTGCTCTGCAAAATTCAATATCATAACTGAGACGCGAATGCAACTACCCCTTCAAGCGCACTGAGACGAAATCCCTGAGCAGCTCTGAGCGCTTATCGACCTTAGCCTCCAACAGCTACATCAAAGAGGCGTTCACAACCCTAACTTTCTCACGTGCCTGTGCTACTCGATATCTTCTCGCTTGGTTTAAATGTAAGTTTAGTCATCTTCACTCATTATGCGTTATGACTCAGTGACTGTAGCTGGTAGGGCGGGTGCAGCCATTTCTGGATCGCGTCACCCTATCATGCTACCGTCGACCTTCAAGGCGGATCAATCCAGATACCCAGTCGCTGAGATGGACTTCTATTTGCTTACAACTGTTCTTAGGAAACACTTGTTGCACTGTGGCTCTGGCTGGAGCTGTCCGGAAGACTAAGACGTTCACATTACAGCAAGTTGTCTCAGTGTCCATCAAGAGCAATCACGAATCCCGAGGTTCGCTTTCTGCCGGAAACCGTCATTACGCTTATACACTAAGCGCGAGCACATCCGTGGCTTACGCGTGATAAATATCTGTGGGATCTGCCCCACTTTTTTCCCAAGTGGATGCTAGTTGGACGCTGACTCGGAGGCACCAGCGCTCTGGACCAAAAACATTATACGCTGTGCATGCACAGCCCAGCTCCTTATAAACGAACAATCAATGCCAGTTGGATGCATAACATTCGCTTTATCCCGCGAAGCAGCATACCCATTTTCAAAAAGAATGGCCTCAACTTCCTCTTTCGAAGGCAACCACTATTACGCCACCAACAGCTTCTCCGGGGAACAAGTCCGAATCTCCCACCGATTCCACTGTGCTACAAACCACTCTTATAGGCCGAATACGTTGTGAATGCTTCACCTGCTCTTTACCAACCCTTACGGTACCCTCACTCCCCGAAATTCACTTGCTCTGCTCGCTATCCAGGATCATTCTCATCTCCACATCCATACCATTATCATCAATGGTCACTCTCTAGCCATGCTCACCGCGCGAGGAATTCGTAATGCACTCGGCTTACATGACAATGCAATATTGATGCCGTTAGGCTCAACTTGCGCAGCTGGGGTCTTGGGAGAAGCAATGTGGGCTGGGGCGTTGCTCGCATTCCTCTGGTTTCTGCGTCTCGCACTAGGACCAGATCGACAGACAGCCGTCGCAATAGTTGGCTTCATCCTCACTTTTTCGATACTTTTTCTAGCTGCTCCTTTTGGCGTCGTATTCTTGCGGGGGTGATTTGATGGCAGGATTCTGAACCCTGTGGCCTCAGTATTGTGCTTAGGTTTCTTCCGTGCTAACTCTGATAATATTGCTGCTGCTGTATGGGGTTTCGAGCATGTTCAAGCCGCAAAATTAGTGAAGCACTTGACAGCCAGCCTGATATACACTTATCTCGGCCCACGCCTGTAAATTTACCGCCGTCCTAGCATGCATATACCCAACTGCTTTCAGCCGGTTCAATACCTATATTGAATGTGAGTCGCCTATCTCGAAGCACAAGCTCGGATTGTCGATAACCCTTCCCAGACATTCGAGCATCTTCTGATCGATACCTTCGTGGCAGGTGCAGAGAGGAGACCTCGTGTTCCAACGGATATTGATCAACAGCTCAGATTGCTTACTCGCACTGTCCAAAAATCGATATATCCTGCTATATTTATATTTTTCCGCGTTGATATTCGTAACTTATATCACGCTGGCAGGTTGTTTTGAGCTGTTGTGATCGCCCCATTTTCACGGCATAAAAGGCACCAACACTGATATTTGGTGTTCTCAGAGCACTTCACTACAAGCATGCAGCTTCTGGGTCTTCTTATTCCTGCTTTCCTCGCTGTCACCGCAATACATGTGAGCATTAAAGCCCATTATTTGACATACGCTCCCATTCTAATGCACATGTGTGGAGGCTTCTCCTCTGACAAGCCCCAGTCTACAGGCACGGTGTCCTATTATCGGTACACTGAAATGTACGAATGAGCCTGCGGCGTGCGTCGGACAAGTGTGCGTATCCCAACTGCAAAATATACCAATGATGGCTAATAAGAATGCAGCGATTGTCCATTCTGCTATCCTGGCGACCCGTATATCGGCAGTGGCGATGGCAGCTACGACTACTGCTTGAGCTACTGCAAATGCCTTCCATTCGCTTGACATGGTCTGAGAGTCTCTGTAGTCGTGCTAACTATCTGTACCATGCAAACGACCGTGCATTTCTTTTCTGTCCCTGAGCCCCTAGGACCTCACTCGGATAAATGATTTTGGGGTGCCCAAGCAAGCCGAAAAGCTTCTAATTCGAGACTGCGTTGCGCTGACATTTTGATTATCAGTTGAGATAGAATCGACAGCCTTCAGAAACCCAGGTACCATCTGTCAACAATGTCATCTTTGCAAAGTCGCGTCCTATCTATAATACAAAGGAGTACGGTCTTTATGCCACGTGGTATAAAGAGTCAAACAACGTGGCCTCCGGTCTCCGACTTTCCGAAACTTCTGTGGCCTACCAGTGCTGCGCGTTCGAACTTCGCGTTGACTTCGCGACGTGCTGGGAGCCACTGCACGATAACATACCAGCTGTCAGCATTTCTGTCCTACGCGCGATACTACGTTATCAAATTCCACTTTCTGCACTGGTCATATACAATTTAGATTTTACTACTATAGGTGGCAACATCACATCCCTGGTTATTTGTACGATGTCTGGAGAGACTATTCCCTGGTACGACCTGGGAACAAGCGCAGTCTCCCCCCCCCCTCAGCGACAAGTTTGCTATGGAATAGGAAGCATTTTTCGCCGCGATGGACGAGCCAATCGCCGCAGATGCCTGTGCGGATTATATTGCGGATTGGTATCATAAACTATGATCCGCCAGGTTATGCAATAGTTATACAAAATCGGCACCTGCATTTCAATGGGCTGGCAGTGTGCGTGTCTTAAACTTCATACTTTTTTGCATGAGAGCTCACTTCAATTTTCTGAGGCTGAAATCTCTCCCCATTGTGCTGGGGCCACGGCGCCGACGCCCGAAGGGGCGGCGGCGCAAGTGGCCATTGTGAAATTGTAACTGATCGATTACATCTCACCAGGCACCCGACCTGTGGCTTGATGTACTCCAATTTATTTACCTCTAAATATGAAAGGTGACGGTCGTCACAAAACCTTGCGTCCCAGATTTAGGTGCAAATGTAGCATTCAACGACCTGAAATTATGTGTGCATAACCTTCGTACATTGCTAGCTTTGTCGAAACTCTTCATTATCCAACCGATGTCAGTATGTTACAGACCGGTTCTTGAGACGAAGAAAGTGTCTGAATGGATACAATTTGACACCTCAAGATTTGTCAGTGTAATATAAGTACTAGCCTTAACCCATGGTTTCGCTATCTCTGATAGTCTGATTGTGTTCGAAGCTCAGTTTCAAGCCGTAATTCTGGAAGGCCACTCGCCACCACCCTTCGGGTGCTGGCTTCGTGGCCTCTGAATCCCGCATCTGTGTCCAGTGTATTGCGATCGTAATTACTTCCTCAATTCAGTTTCGATACAAACTCGCTGTGTATTTTGCTGGCGAATATGCTCTGACAGCTGCAGTACTTATCGCCCACAAATGTTACAACTGCGCATGCTAGGCCTCTATAGATAATTCCTTAATACAGTGATATTTTCTCACGGTGGCAGAATGTTTCAGGTGTCGCCACAATTTTCAAACCAAGACCTTGCTAAGACGCAAGGTGACTTATAGGCACTTAAGCCATTTTATTCTCTTGCATGCTTTCTCATCAAACCGTTTAACTTCTGAGATACCAATTCGATCCGAAAGCTCCCGTAGCGAAGCACGGGTCTCTGCTAATAATTAGTGAAATCAGTTCACGCGACGGGCCACGTGATCTCTGACATAGCCAGCGAAATCAAAATCAAAATCAAGCATATCAGCCTTAGTCCGAGTTTGTTTGTCTGTCAAGTACATATATTTCATCCACAGTGGATCTCCGATAGCTGTTTTGCGCAAGGCAAATCGTTAATGTTGCCAATATTAAAACCAATACCCTGTAACCAAAGTGTTTCAAGGCTATCGTGGGGTTTGGGAGTCACAGGAGCTGAGATGGAGCTCCAAAATCACGTCATTCGCACCGCAGATAGCGCTGAATTGGTTGAAATCTGTCCCGGCGCCATAATCTATCTCATCTCGAACTGCTCTGCATTTAACACCACCGCACACCTGAGAACGACCTCACCTGACGCTCCTTTTGAAGGCAAGGACACGGAAGTGCCGTTCCTGGGCACATGCAAAACCGATGCGGCAAAGAACAGCGAGGCATCCGACGGTGTCGGTGACTGTGAGGCTAACGATACGGTCCTCTCTACCCCCGAGATCGGGCGGAAGGGCATACAATGTGACGGACTCCGAGGCCGATGAGTGAGCGCTGACCACTGTCCGGGCTTGCAAGGTATTTCAGATTGGCTAGAACCGACCTTGTGGATAGCGGATAGGGAACGGGAAAAGCCGAGCGAGTACCTGAGCAAATAACATGCGCAGGCTGAAGGATACTGAGGTACAGATGAGTAAGGCCTAAAGTTGCTTCCTGGATCGATATGGATAGTGATACTTGTACTGGATTTGGATCGAGTTTATGACCGTTGCTTCCGCGCTGATGTTCGTCACAGGTGTATCAGATATCGGCGTTTTCAGTTCGGAGCACCCTATGCAGGCAGGCCGGAAGGACGAGGTAGGTCTGAGATCCGCTTGGTGTAATGACAGCGGTGAAACAGGGTGAGACGGATAGGAACTATTAGATAGTCGCGGATATCGAGTTCGCTTACTAGTAGGGGTGTATGTTGGGTGTTTGTTGAGATCAGCGAACGAGGCCACCCCACTTCGCTATGGCCATTATTGACGTAGGGACCACATGGGCAAACGCAAGCGTTATTCGGCTCAGACCCAAGCGCTCGTATATCAGCAGGTCGCGTATTCCACGTCAGCCAGAGTCCTTGCTGTGGACTGACTTCGAAATTCGGATTGCCAGTGATGTTTTGGGAACACTCGATCGCTATTAGAGTTAGATCCGGAAAATTAAGAGTTATATCCGAAACTTAGCTATAAACAGAGTGAGCAGATCGCTGAATCGCGCCAGACGTCGCATGGAGGCGAGACTCGGAGAGACGCGCAAATAGCAATCCTCAAGCAGCCGCAGTCATGATACATGATGCATGATCACTGGTACCGGCGGCCTCTGAGGCTGAGGCTCGGTTAAACACCTTCTGGTTTCATGCGTTGACCGCCCTTCTCTCAGTACTGCGATGTCCTCCGTCCGCCAGGTCTTGTCCTTCATGATTCTCTCAATATTCTTATTATACTTTCTTTCTAATATCTTCACTTTCAACGTCAAGAATGCCGAAGTTGGCGAGCAAGACCGTACGAGCAATCAGCTTTACCTGGACGATAGACTCACCTGACAAACCCCTCTAGTTTTCCCCGATTTTTCGCATTATAGCGGAACTCGAACCCTGTCTGAGAAAGAATTCCACATAGGTCCGCATGCCCTCTCCCCCTCCCCCGCGTCCCTCTAAAGACCACATGTTCACAGGCGATCACGATCAGCGAACAATTATTGTCGGTGATGTGCATGGCTCCCATTCATCCTTGCAAAAGCTTCTTCGCAACCTCTCCTACGACCGGACCTACGACCATCTCATCCATGTTGGCGATGTCATCGCCAAGGGCCCGTATTCTGGGTCGATGGCCGTGCTACAGTACATGACTACGCACAACGTTACCGGCGTGCGCGGAAACCACGACCAGAAGGTCATTGAATGGCGCGCATGGCGGGAGTGGATACATGGCCATCCAGGAGGAAAGGCGTGGCTGCGACAACTGGATGCGGACGGGGACGAGATAATGGAGCTGGAAGGAATGCCGAGCGCAAAGTGGGTTGACAAGGAATTGAAGACTCTGGATTTGGGCAAATGGAGGAAGAAGATTCCAGAGGGATGGCAGCTCTTCAGCGACCACTACAAGATTGCACGGAAGATGAGCGCGGCGCAATTTGAGTACCTGTTGTCGCTTCCGATCATCTTGCATGTGCCTTCTGCGCACACATACATCGTCCACGCTGGCCTCCTTCCGTACGACCCCACACGCCCCGAGTCTCACCGCCGCCAGCCGCTAGCGCACCTCCCCACTCTGGTAAAGAAAGGCAAAGTTGCCCAGCTGCGGCTCGCGCAGGAGCTCGCGGTGCTGCATGACATCCCGCAGAACACCGACCCATGGGCGAACCTCAATATTCGCAGTGTCGATCACAAGGAAGTCACTAAGAGCTCGAAGAATGGCACTCCATGGTCGGACTTGTGGAACGATGCTATGGGGAAGTGTGCTGGCGACTCCATGGTGGAAGTGCACAAGAAGAAGGATTCCATGCCATGTTGGCCTGCGACCGTCATTTATGGGCATGCGGCGTCGAGAGGTCTGGATATCAAGCGGTGGTCGTTTGGGACTGATTCGGGCTGCGTACGTGAAGTCTTTGCGCGCATAACACAGTAACGCTGACAGAATTTTTGATGTAGGTATATGGCCGTCGGCTGTCCGCTTTGGTCCTTGACGCCCATTCCTCCATCGAAGTTGACTCAGAGGACGCGGACTTGCAGAAACTCCCATATGGCGATAACCGTTACAGTCGCATCGTCAGTGTGAAATGCCCAGATCTGGATATCTAAACTATACTATTTGCACGTATACCCTTCTTGAATATCTACTAGTCAGATAATTGACATTTTTATGGCCCTTACATGTTATATCTTTAGCTTAGATGCCTCGACAGTATCGAATGGCTTAATGACAACAATCCCTTCACATCCTATAAAGGAACTCCAACTAGACTCAAACATCACTAGAGAAAAAAAGGGTCATATGTGGCCTTCGGTTTCTGAAGCTTCGAATTCGAGAGATCAAAATTAGATGGCTGCGCCTTGACGTCCACAGCAAGCGTCCGGGCAATGTTCGTTTGCTCGGTATGAGGATCGAACTCATGATCTCCGGATTGCGTGATGCACTCATCACTCATATTGCCATATGAGACCGGCGCTCTAACCAGCTGAGCCAACCAAGCGATGAAATATAGGTACACTCGTGCAGAGCCGTTTCTGAGTACACAAAATTTGACGACCTCCAGGCACGACCTTGTAGTTTCTCGCGGTGATTGCGGGAATGAACATCGCGCCTGTCCGTCTACTTCCATTCACTGCCTGTATGTACCAGCGACCATTTCCTGCCGTCATTCCGCTGATCATTGGCAGATAATTACCTTCACACTCAGTCCGACTCCTAGGTACCTGATTGATCCAATTGCAATGAAACAAGGACTGCGGCAAGCTGCGGCAGTCCAATTGTGAAAAGAGCCCAGAAAGCGCCGGATATTTGACGGGTATGTTCCCTCCGAGCTCTAACTCGCCAAGCCTGATCGTTTACTTTCTCGACGGGCCATTCGCTTGGTCGCGCGGCAAGATAGGCAAAGCAAGCGGCTGTTTCTACTCTACTAACAAGCGACATGCATCTGAACTCTTGGCATTTGCCGTAATCGCTATCTCTAGCGATCTCCCAAAGGGGCCGTGAGCGCATTGCTCATGCATACTCGTGCATCGCAGCGGCTGCATCTGCGACCCACTTTCCGCAGCCGACCGAATCGATGGGTTCAGAACCGAGGTTTATAAACGACAACTGTTCGCTTATGGACATTCGCCTCCCCTTCCCTCTTAATCATGCGCCCTCCAAGAAGCGTGCTTCTATGTGCCCTGTTCATCACTGCTGTTCGCGCTCTGTTAGTTCCAGAGAACGACAGAACCATAGGTCTAAACAACGTTTTGGCCCGCAATGGGGATCATCATCACCAAGGAACTGTCTTACTGGCGCTGAACGAGACTGATGTGCTTATGGGACATGGCCCTACCCCACCCTCTTATTGGACGATCGATGTTGTAGAAGGGTCGGGGCATGCTGGCTTGATGGTGCTACACGTTATCTTCATGTGCGCTGCTTTCTTCGTAGCACTTCCTGCGGGTAAGTTTCAAGCTGGTCGTGATGGAAGTCTATAACTAATCAGTGCGCAATGCTTCCCAGCTATTGCATTGCGATCCGTGAAACACGTATGGCACAGTGTTGCCGTATGTGCCTTCTACATACTTTGCATCATTGGCTGTTCCACGAGTTCACTCTATACTAAAATCACTCCCCAAATGTAAGCATCCAAAGGTTCAACAATGCCAACGAGGACTAACGCGCCACACGGTCAGGTATGAAGATCAAAAGCACTCTCGACATGGATACTTTATATTTCTGGTGGCCATTTGCGTGTCGGTTATCGACTGCATGGCTGTGGTGGGACGCATCATGGGTTATTTCAGGACCGCCGATAGGCGGAAGTTTACTTTCAGGGACTTCTGGCGCTATGTCATTCTGAATCGGGAGAGCGTGGCATCAGGCTCACTTGCAGAGTACATTGGTCTCGTTCCAGGGCCAGAGGAGTATGGCTATACCGAGATGGCCATGGAGGCCATCGGCCACGATGAAGAGCCAGCTCACGCTCGTCGTAACCAGCCTGCTCTTCAACAACGTCAATTGTATACCGATAGGGATAATACTCAGCGCTCGATACACTGGGAAAACGATGTTCACGATCACGATCACGCAAGATCTACCATCCCAGAACGCACATCTGTCGATATCCTGTCGCCCCGAAAGCATCATTCGAACGCCGCATCAGACGACATCGACTATATTCCTTCCGGCCCCAAAGCACTATTGCTGCATCATATAGGCCGCGTGGCCATTGGGGCCATCGAGCGGGGCCTTGTCATTGGTGGATTTGTACAGCTGCTCAGCGGTGTGGTTGTCTATACTGGGGGTTGTAGGGGCAATTACTTCAATGGCTGCCTGGCGCACCTGGTCAAGGGTGGAATTTTCTGGTGTTACGGGCTTCTCACATTCGCCCGGTTCCTTGGTTCATTCGCTGACCTCGGTTGGGCATGGAATCGGCCACCACGCAGTGGCTATGTCAGCGCAGAGTTCGTCGAATCGTTTTTGATCTTCACATACGGCATCACGAATACATGGATGGAACGGTGGGGTGCTCATCCAGGCGATCCATTCACCACTAAGCAGCTGCAGCACATCAGCATCGCCGTCAGTCTTTGTGAGCCATCTTTTTCACACATGCTTAAGCTAATTCCGCACCAGGTGATGTTCTGGTTTGCAGGTTTGATTGGAATGGGTATTGAGTTGAAGCGCGTACGCGAATGGCTTGCGGAGTCGGCAATGCCTGCGCAGGGTGGATCTCAATCTGCAGAGGCCATAGTCGAGCCCCCCAGCTATGCAGCTAGTTTCAACCCATTCCCGGCTTTGGTCATCGGTGTAACGGGGGCAGCCATGAGTGCGCATGCGCAAGCATACGTCTTCCAGGTACGATGTCATCCACGCTCCCTATATCTCATTAAATGACCCCCATACAGGTTCAAATACACGCAGTTTGGGGATACTTGCTTTTAGGATTCGCGATTTTGCGATGCTTGACATATTTCTTCCTTTGGCTGGGACCCCCGAGCTCCATACTGCCGTCAAGGCCTCCGACTGAAGCTCTGGGCAGTTTCTTCCTTGCTTGTGGTGGTTTGATGTTTATGTTTAGTACCGAAGAATTGACCTTCGCAGCGATGAGGCAAGGTCGTGATGGTTAGTAAAGTTTTCAAGACAACAGTTTCTGTAATACTAATGAATACTCCCCAGATATGATGTTCCTCTTCAACGTAGCCGTTTCCTTGACGTGCTTCATATTCTGCTGGACATTTTGTGCGGTAACTCTCAAAGGGTGGCTGAAATCACGCACACTGCCCCGCCCTTCATACCGCGGTTCTATATGACCTATGGACAACAACGCCCTCCGATGAACGTAGTCTATTCCGTTGGTAATTATTGTGTTATATACAAAGTATCCGTTCATATTTCTCGCTCTTAGCTTTGTCCTAGTTTTCCGGATATTACCCTTCCCCACATCTGACTCCGTTAACTTTAAATTCACGTCGCCCACCCAACTCAGTTCTTTCACGTTCAATATAATGCACTATAATATATATTGTTTATCGAGGTATCGTCATGAAGATGAAGCCATCAGAACGAAAATCTCCCAGCGCTCCCTCAGAGTTCCCTTAGCTGACAGTGATGTCTCACAAGTATAAGGTTTTGACTGCTCCTCTGCGATGAGTTGAGGCCTAAGGACACCGAAGTTGGACGACAACCAGTGAGGTCTTATATCATCAGTGGCAAGACGACAGGTACGCTACACGGTGGCGATATTAACCACTTAACACAGTCGCGAATGGACTTTGCAAGGTTGAGGCAAGGCAAAGGCAAGTCGAGGTTCGAAAAGGTGGCGCCGGGAATGCTCCGCTGCGGCCAAATCCGAATTGACCGTGTCAGTGTGACAATTGTTCCCGGCTGCTGGCGCAGCTTCAATAGCAGCAACGACCATTCACCTATACTCGCACCCATACGAGCCTATAATACGCCGGCACGGCACTCTTTTTTAGCATAAATGAGGAGGTGCATCATGCTCCCTACGATCCTCGCTCTATCTTGCGGTGGAGCAGCACAACTTTGACCTCGAAAGCGAACGGACACAGGCAGTGATTGCACAGCCATATTGCGCGACAAGGATTCGTTTGGCTTCTGCACCACTGGATACCACTACGCGTCAATCCACGGCGATTTCTCCGGTCGAGGACCTAGGACCTGTCTGCCACCCTCTACGAAATCCTCCCAATCCCCTCAGTCATACCCCCATACGCAAAAATCTACATATGTATGCTTTCAGAGATATACTTAGTCTCGGAGCTATTGGGGCCGTCCTCACTTGCCCATTACAGCTGGATCCGCTTGCCGTATGGGAGGTAATTCCGCCTGCAGTTGTTGGACCGTTGTATCGGAGAGGAAGAGACTGAGGTATATCAAGAAGGCTTTCGCATTGAATTCCACGTTGAACGTGGCACTTGAGAGCAGACTAGGGCCCTCAGTCTATGCTTGCGTTGTGCCCATACTTATTTGTGGCTTCTAGCATTAGTGCTGTACACTCTGGGATATGTTTGCACGCGGTCGCTCGGAGATTCATGACTTGTACCGATGATAAGCGGTGTGTTCAATCTATTGAGCACTAATTCGAGACTGATTTATATCCGTACCGTGCTTCTTGAAACACCTATCTACTGAAAAATTGCTCTGACCCTGGCAGTAATGGTGTCAAATCACCGTGTCATGCGAGTATGCAGCGCAATTTTCACGTCGTGGCCATTTTGACAACGCAACGGGGAATTCGGGAATCATGGCTGTGCAACTCGTTGCCTAGTCTCGAAACACGCTCTTCCGCTTCAAGGGTGCACTATGCGTCGTGCGTGCTGTACGTATACCCACAGCGCTTTCTAAAGCAGGCTAAAATACCTCCTTTCACCTCTCGCTCTGGCACCCAGCATTTTCACGCCATGGCTACAACATCTACCATTGAAAATTATCCTCATTCAGATGCTTTCCACTTTGCGGAAGCAACAGCTAGTTCTCAGTCCCTCCTACCCGACGCAGAGAACCAACAACCACCTGGTTATCCACCATCCAGCGACTGCCCTGCACCCTCAGGACCTACCTTGATGAGCAGATTACAGATCAACCTCTCAATGAGCTTTCGACATCGGCCGGTCAAGACCGGCGAGAAAGTACCTCTCTCTATCTACCAAATTCTCGCCATCGTCTCAATTACTCCCTTATCATCAATGGGTATGGCCTTCCTAATGCTTCTCGGGCATTCAATTAGTCGGGAAATTGGCGAACTTGATTACCCCATCACATCATTCGTCATACCTGGGGCCATTGGGGGAGCGGTGTGGGCCGTAATTTGGCTCGCATTTGTCGGGGTATTACTTTTTGTCCTTCCATGGAAACTCGACTCGGACTCCACCCAGGATCCTTGTGTAGGCCATAACGGATTACGTATCCTCTGTTGTGCCCTGGCCTTTTCGACAATTTTTGCAGCTCCTCCGTTGGGCGCTCTGGTCTTGCAGAGGTTACTCCACCTGGAGACTATTAGCCCTCTTCTTGCATTGACCTACTCCTTTTACGCGGCATCCTTCATTGTTGTTCTATTTGGTGGCTTGCTATGCGCCATGCTGGCGGGCCCGAACCTTTGACGAGGAAATCGCCATCCGTTTCGATGAAAGGCATCCCCGGAATGATGTTGGGCTCAGATTGGATATCTATTCATGAGGCATGTCATCTCTGCTCAATACTCTCTTCCAATTATCTTACCGTCTTCGCAGGTTCCCCTTGCCCCATTTCTTAGGAGCCATGCAGTGTTTTGATTTCTCTAATGTCATGACTCATTGGACAGCAGTAGATAAACATGGACTCTTCCGCTGTCAAAGTTAACAGTAGTCATGTCCGAGATGAACGTGGTTTCGAGAACATGTCGAATTACGCGGATCAGTATCAGGGCATGCTGTACCAATGCAGTATGGTTTGCTTCTTTATGTACCCAAAATGTTATGTTCGTATGGCAGAACTTGTCCATCTGTAGGTGAAGTTACTCAATCCGTCTTAATAATAGAATGGATGAGATTAATCATTAATATTGTTCAAGACGGTGCTCTAATAATTCCGTGGCGGCTAAGTCCGCGTCGCGTCACATCCGAACTTCTCATTCGAGATTAACTCAAGTACCATTTGAGCACCACTTGCACGATTATCACGAAAAGCCGCATCCGCCGACCAGCACCACCATATGCATCCAGCTAAAGCTGCACTAATACTACACTGATTGCATAGAGCATGTGCTGACAACCTACCTCTCTAGCACTGGCAACCCAGGCTCAACATTAACGCCGCTGAGGGAGCATTCAAGTTTTGCTTACAATTCTCACCCCGTTTTACGAAACGGCACGTCGTGCACCAACTTTGACCCTCGCAGACTATGAGATCTCAGGCTGTGCCATCCTTCCTTCCTTGTGGCTTCTCGCATTGGTGCTGTAGTATGTTCTGGGCTATGTTTTCAGACGGTCGCTCGGCGATTGGTGATTTGTACCGATGATAAGGCCGTATTGGAGATCCGCAGCCGATAAACTGTTGCGTGTGTTCATTCTGCTCAGCCTATTTTGCGACTGGTTTACGTCTCTTCTTATCTTGTTTGCTGGCAGAACTCTTTGCAAATGAACGTCTGACGTTGGTGGTAATGGGGCCAGCACGCCCTATCGCGTGGGTGTGTAATATCGTTTTGAGTCGCGGTCATTTTGACATCACAACAGAGGAATCGGGAATAATGGCTGTGCAAATCCGTAGCTAGTCTCGAAAAATCCTCTTCGGCTCCCAGCATGCATCGCTCCCAGCATGCATCATACCAGCCATATATGTCGTACGTCTCTCACAGTCCTTTGGCCGTACTTAAACAAGGCAGGACCAAATACGTCCCTTCACCTTTCCGCTTCAACACCATGCCAGTGGTCCCGATATCTACCCTCGAAAGTGCTCACCACCACTACCACCACCACCACCACCATCATCCAGATGCCCCCCACTTCACAGCCATTTATCAATCGTCCCAACCTGACGCGGAGAACCGACGACCACCCGTTTCTTCGTCGTATAATGGCTTTTCTTCCTCGGGGCTCGTCTGGATGAGTGGACCGCATGATAGCCTCCCAATCAACTCTCGGCCTCGATCGGCCAGGACTCGCGAGAAATTACCTCTCTCTATCTACCAAATCCTTGCCATATCCTTAATCATCCCCCTATCATCTGCGGTTATGGCCTTCATAATGTCGGTGGGGGTTTCAATTGCTCGGGATAATCACGGATATCCCTCCCTCGCATCCTGGGTTATACCTGGGGCAATGGGGGGAGCGCTATGGGCCGCAATTTGGCTTTCATTTGTCGGTCTGCTATATTTTTTACCTTCCATGGGAACTCGACTCGGATTCCACCCAGATTCCTTGCGTAGCCTATGATGGCTTATTTATCATCTGCGGTGCCCTCGCCTTTTTGACAATTTTTGTAGCTCCCCCGCTGGGCGCCCTGATCTCGACGAGGGTATTCCACTGGGAGACTATCGGGCCCTTTCTTGCGTTGAGCTGCTCCTTCTTCGCGGTCTGCGTCATCATTATTGCGTGTGCTTTTTTGCTGGCATGCGCTGCGGGAGCGGCGGGAATGTGATGAATACTTGCCACCCACGTCGGTGAAAGGCAGTCATGGATTTATGTTGGAATATGTATCGATTTCTGATAAATTATGAGGCATGTTATCTCTGCTCCTCATCGCCTCCCCATTGATTTACCCTAATTCTCAGCGTCGCTTTGCTCCATCACTTAAGACTCACGCAGCGCAATTATTCTCCTCTCCAGCGGACGGAGTATAACAATCTTGGACCTCCTCGTTAATCATCTATATTGAATTGTTCCGCTAGCCATGCCGCACTTTCGTCCCTTACACATGCAATCGTCAATGTACATTATATAAAGTCCCAGCTACTATCACCTCTGCGTATGACATCACAATTATGGTATCACCGCATGCTTCAGAAATTGGCCGGCCCCCCGTTGTCCCAGTCTGCCACTCCGCCACGTATTACGACCCATACCAAACCCGATATTAATTATTGGGGTATTTAATATTCGATGACAAATACTCCATGACAGACCTATGTAATGTCCCTGATAAATTCTATCTCAAACTCAGTTCTATACCCGCCGTATCGTCCCTATTTTGCTCGCTGGAATCGAGCTCGTGCTGCTGCTGCGCCCTGTCGCCGTGACCTTTCGCGCGGTGGGTGCGGGAAGCTTTGAGCCCATAGCACCCACAGAAGGTATCCGTGAGACCGACACTGCTGCCGGAGGCGCGGCGTTGTATCCAAATTTCGAGGGCTGGCGCAACTCCTTGGGCGGAGCAGTCAAGGGAGCAGAAACACTTTGAGGCCTGACCAATTTTGATAGTCCGGTCGGAGCTTTCGCAGTCGCTGGTGCAACCGGGACGGTGACGGGGACCGAAGGAGCGGCTTTCTTCCCCTGGAGGCGCTCCTTTAAGCCCAATCCGATCGGGCGGCTGGTAGGTGCTGGCATTACACATGAACCTGCACCGGGTTCGGGTCGGCGGATGCCGTTGAGCGTTGGCTTACGCAGGGGTGCTGCTGCTGGCGCAGGGCCGGACTGGAATTCTGGTTCAGTAGGGGTGGCCAAGGGTGTGGGCAACCCCGTCTGAATTGGTCCCATGGATAGAGAGGAGATTGACATCGACCTGCGCGGCGTGAGCCGGCTGGCAGGGGCGGAGGCAGGGGCTGAAGCGAGAGGCTTGGGGATGTTGGCACGCTTGACAATGCGTAGCGCAGGAACTGGGCGAGGGGCAACGAAAGCTGGCTGCATAGGCGTCTTGGTGCTAGTCTGCGCAGCCGAGGGGGTTCGCGCGGCTTCTGGAGTTGAAGAAAATTCAAACGTGTAAGTAGGTGAACAATGGGATATAAATATTGTATACCTGAATCAAAAGTGGGAATGCCAGCAATGGGAGAACTTTTCATTTTGGGTATCGCAGATCTCGGAGTGGCCATCAAGGGAGAGGGGGATGAAGGAATCTGTTTCGGGATCGCGATGTTCAATCCTACCCTAGGCGCTATTACCGGAGTAGTCAGTACAAACAGAATAAGCCATGAAACGAACAACGCACTGAATTCCGACGAGGTAGATGAAGCAAGCATGCTTCTTGGTCTGAGCTTCGACTGAGGAGCTATAGGGCATATCTGAGAAATGTGTACCAACGAATCCGGAGTGAAGCTCACTCTTGGCCACTGTCTCTTTCGCAGCCTCGGGTACCCCGGGGATGATGATAGGCTCATCCTCACAGCCCGAGTTCATGCGCAAAAACGCCTTCATCCTATTCTCCTCATCTTTAACATTGAAATTAGCCATTGACGTGTTGCCTAGATCCTCCCCATCGGCTCCGCAGTCTCGTGGGATGTCCAATTCAACATCTGAGCCCGCGTCGATTAGCGTGCTGTCCATATCTACTCCGGAGCCGTGGAAGAAAGAGATTTTGTCATTGAGGAGGTCGAATGAACTGTCGTGGTTGTCGAGGTGGATGTTGAATGAGTGCAAGTCGGCGTCGATGTCTCCACAGGACAAGCGGTCGTGGTTGCGCGTGCGAGAAGGCTCATTACCCTTGGAGGGGCTTCGGCTGCGGGAACGAGTCGCAGTGATGACAATAGGAGGGACAGCATCCGAGACTGGAGGCGACAAGGGCCGACTTATGGACTCAGAAAGCGGGACTTCGGTAAGAAGAGCCATGGTTTCTGAAGGAATGAGGTACGCCGTCGAGGATGCGAGCGGGTCTTGATCGGGCTCTGGAGACGGCGGGAGAGGTATATCAGCAGGTGCAAGTGCTTCGGGAACCGCTGCTTGAACGACGTCTTCGACCATCGAATCTGCCAAAGCATGGACGGGATCAAGGACAAGTGGTGTGAGTATACCCTCTTCATCGTGTGCGGATGCGTGGGCAACGTGGTCGGCAGAGATCGTCTGAGGACTTGCCGGGCATGGAATGTTCTGTGGTAGAACCTCGAACACAGGCGCGTCTGTCCGCCTGGGCGCAACAGGGGTCGCCTCTGGGCTGGCGTCGACGAAGGCCCGGCGCGGCATCGGCGTTTCTGCATCATCTGTATACGACATCTCCCGCCGAGGAGTCTCTTGAACACCATATGCCTCGCTGGGCCGGTTCGGCTTCTCTTCAGCACCGCCCTCGTCATCCTCAGAGCAGTCGTCCAACGCGACGGAGACGTCTCCAACATCGACTAGGCGCAACATTGGCTTCATAGGCGCGAGTGACGCCTTTTGGAACGCGTGAGTCCGATTGAAGAACGCTGTTAGCTGCCCAGGCTCGCTCGAAGGCTCTGAGTTTTCTTTGTCGGAAGAGGGCGACCGAAGGCCATCACGTTTCCCCGGCGTGGACGGGCCATTGAGGTTTAGGGGGTCAAAGAGATTGAGTAGACTTTCTCGAGGGCGAGTCATGGGAGAAAAGAGAGATGTAAGTTGGAATACCGTAAAGAGGGTGGGTCGTGGAGCTGAGAGAGCGCTGGGCACACGTGACGATGGGTTGATTGAACAATTTGAATTTGAATCAAATTCATTGATGGAATCACAATAGCTTCTTGAACAGTACTAGTGGGGACCGGCAGCGCCCGGTCACAATGTGTCCGAGGCGCCACCCACTAATCGAGTCAAAACATGGTTTCGTCCAATGATTCAGCTGGTGTGATCGCAACATCATCTCAATGGTAGAAAGTTTTGTACACAGCTATACTATGTACTATGTAGATGCTATTTTATATATTTAGGCCATTGTAGAGAAATAATAGTGGAGATCTACAGTCAACTCTTTACCCAACATTCTGGTGTCTGTAGGTCTCGGCTACTGTTGTGCTGCCAAGGGCCTTACACATGGTTCAGTAACGGCAGGTAACGGCCCGCGGCGGGCCCAATAAGACCCTAAGCGCCCGTGTAAAGTCGCTCTCGCAAAGCTAATAGCTCTTGATACAACAACTTGATTTTCATTCTGTAAGTTGTATATAAGTCTAGATATCAATATGAAAAAATTGTTCGGAAAGGAATTCAAATTTATGCACTTCTTCATGCATAATCAGTGGTTAAAACAGCATAATTTACATGCAGGAAAAGACAGAGCCAAGATATGACAATTCTTTCCCGGACAATATGCATGAAATTCGGACTCACACTGTTTCTATTATGAAGTGTAAGCCGCTAGACGAAGTGGTGGAGAGTTATTAAACGCAACCATGAGCAGGATTTCAGCCACAGTGGCCACTCGGACGGATTTGGAAGGCGCGGTGCCAGTCCCCAGTACTAGTTTCTCGCATTCTGCTGACAACACCACCTGAGATTCCCACATCACCCATCAAATATGAATGAGTGTGGCGCTGCTACACTCATTCAAATCTGAATGAAGCTCACTGTAAGTGCGCTCTTGAATAATTGCATTAATTCATACTGACCTTTGGCAAGTTTTCTCTGTAGCGTCGGAGTGCGTAGCGGCAGCGGCGCTCGGCAGTTTGATCCCGGGTGTCTGTCAGCGTCGGCACCGTCAGGCACCGTCGCGCTCGTCGTCCGCGACGGCCTACGCGCCTTCTCTCTCACATCTCGCCCAGTCCACATCCGTTTGGCATGCAAGAAAGGTCATGGTGATGGTTAGGCTTGCGCGAGCATGATGAAGTAGAGTAAAAAGGCTTATAATGGCGTGTCAGGCTCAATGCGCTGGATACCACTGTTTATAGCAAAATTGTAAAGAGATACAAGTATATATATGGACTTGCAAAGCTACGGTGGTCAAAATGTGAGAGGATTGAATGTAATAGGAGTACGTTAATTGTGTTCTTCGTCATCAGATTGGCCCGACTCGCTGTCGGTGGGGACAAACTCTGGGCTCTTGTTCGCAGGCTTTGAGCTGCTTGCCTTTGCCTTCGGGTTTGAGTTCGACTTCGCGACCCTAGCCTTCTTGCGTGCGGGGCCCTCGTTATTATTCTCCTTGTCGATAGCCGCGGGTTTGCGCCTCCGACTCTGACCCTTGTCTGCGCGCTCTTTGCGCGGTTTTCCCACAACCTCTCCATTGGCACGGCGCTCCTCGACGTCGCGCATGTGCTCCTCGACTTCCGCCTTCGTGACTGTATTCCAGCACGTTCTTCCCACCCTCCAAGACTCCCTGAGCATGCGCAGGTCATCGATAGACATGATTTCCGATGGGCTGACCATGGGTATGTCTTCAGGCCAGCCAAAAATCTTGACGCGCCACTTCTGAACGATGGCCTTGTCGTAGTTAACGTAGTTCATAGCTACGTTGCTGCACCCGGTCGCTCCCACTGTATGGTGAGTCTATGACTGGGATTCAGAAAGACAAGGGCTTACTGAGGCCTGTGATGATTGCAGACACGATTTCCTTGCGAATTGAAGTGGCGGTCTCATTTTTGAAGTTACCTTGCAGATAAAGGAAGTGATTTATCAGTTAATCTGCAGGGGCCAATGCGAGCTGAACAAAACTCACCGTCTCCTGCCGCAACAGAAAAAAGATCAAATTTTCGCAACACGTCCCATCCGTCAGTTCCAAGGATATCGTTGCAGAACTGGAATCCTAGGGAAGACCCTATGATCATCGGCTTGACAGAGTCGTCGCAGTGCCCTCGGGTAATGAAAGCCAGGTGCACCGTCCCAGCCTGTACTTCCATACTTTTGAGCTGTCGGTAGCGTCAGTCGGCTTGGAGAGTGAGCGTCCGAGTCTCAATGCTTACCTCTTTGTCAATACGGTTGATCTTGTTGTCTGCAAGTTTTGCAGCAGCGCGGTTGTTCTTGCGAACACTGATCGCCTTCGTGTCTCTCTCCTCTTGTCCGACTTGCTTGAGCCTTGCCAGTTCCTCTTCCGTCTTGTTCTCAGTCTTCCATCGTGGATCATCGCTCTCGGCCATCATTCTCTTAAGCTCGGGCAGCTGCTTTTTCGACCCGCGAGGCAAATCTGCATTGTGGTAAGCTGTCTTATCCATCAGAGTAAAATATGAGTGACTTACCGCCGTTTATTTCCTGCGAAAATTGCTTGAACAATACGTTTCCAACGTTGACCTCGTTCCCCTTTGCTTTGACCATCTTCGGGGCGTTTAGCAGCGCGTTGATGTATTGCACTGTCTTGCAATGTTGGTCGGCCAGTGCCTTCGCACTCTTGGCCCTGTTGGCTGCTTCCTCTGCGATGGCTTTCCCGAGCTCCTCCTCCCGCTTCTTATTGACCTTTCCGTTGATCTTGTACTGTGCTTTTTTCTCTGCGTCCAGCTGTCGTCCGAGCGGCTCGATGACCGGCTTGTCAGGGTGCCTCGAGGCATGAGTCGTAAAGTTGTCGGTATTACTGTCGGTAAGAATGGGATTCTCGCGCGGCTGGCCAGCTGAAAATCCTGAGGAAGTGGTTGGAGGGATAGGGCTCTCGTGCATATGAAAGTCGACACCGTCAGGTGCATGGTGGCCACTAGGCGCGATATTTTCACCTCCACTGTCGGCGGTGGTAGCGTCCTGGCTGGGTATCTTGGCTCCTGATGCACTTGCACTGCTTGTGTCGTCATTTCCCGTAAGCAGCGCGTATAGGTTGAGATTGGAGGTGTCTAATGAGCCACCCGCGAACTCGAAGCTCAACGCGTCAAGCGTGCCACTCCCTGGGCCTGTGAGGTTGAAACCGGGCGGGATTTGAAAGAGGGTCGGGTCGTCCATATCAAGGAGTGGAACTGCGCTAGAATTGTTTGGAGCAGCGTCAAGGAGGAGGCTCGAAAATGATTCTGCAACTGAGGAATTAAAGCCTGAGTTGGGGAAAGGGGTTGAAGGAAATTCGTAGTTGGGTAGTGAAGCCATTGTAATGCTGTGAGGCGATAGAAAAATTGACTGCAGAGCTGTCTATATTTCCTGTGAGCGTGCGCAAGGTAAAATAGGAGATGAGGGGGTAATCAACAGAAATTCTTCTCACCTGTTCCATCACGTGGGTTACCTCTGGTATCACGATACAGGCCTTCAGTACTGGTGCTCCTACCTTCTCATCTAGATATACAAGGTGTCGCTTCATCTCGAAAAGCAGCATTGCGATCCCGGTGAGTAGGTTCATATGCCCCAAGCTAGGGAGCTAACAGGCTATAGCGCTGGGGGAAGAAATACCTCGGTCACTTCAGCTAGTCTCTTGCTTGCGCAAAGGCACTCGGCAGGCAAAGGTGTGGACGTTGGGACATTGTTAAACAGACAGCCACATGGGGGAATATCATGACGGCCTGAGGTACGTGCAATGAAGCGATCAAGATGCGAGAGGCTGACCGGCGAATAGACGCAGCAAGGGCAGTGACAAGGGAGAAGCAATCCAGCAAAATTTCGTGGTTTCATCGCCCAGTAAACTCAAGTGCAGCTCATGGTCCGATTGGACAGATAAAGCCTGGGATTGATTGATTGAAGGTAAGCATATTATTACTTGATCAAATACATGTATCAGTACTGAGGAGCATCAGCGCAGAGGGCTAGGAAGACACTGACGCCCACCTATTATCGAAATGGTTCTTCGTCTGCACTCCAAAGCACAAAACACAAGCGAGCGTTGCGAGACTCTGATGCAAGTTCGACAGAGTTCGACGCTGTGGACCCACAATGCATTGTCTATTATTACTGGCGCCTATTACCTCAACGAACGTGAGAAGAGTCAACAAACTCACCTCACATCCTAGTCACACCCTAATCGTGCTCTCGTATGCTCTGCATTGCCGTGATGTGCTGGGGAATCGCGTAGGATGGAGAATACAAGCACAGGTAAGCATTCTCAGCATCCTCACCAGCCACAGTATCTGCGGAGACTACGCCAAGACTCCGGGAGAAACGCGCTGGTTGAGGACGCAGGCATTACCAGCCTCGAATGATTAGCTGACGCTCACAAGTTCTTCCAGCAGGCAAAAAGATAAGCACACAGAGAGAAGTGAGCATATACGCTCCCACCCCCATCTCATTGCTGACACTACTCCCTACCATAGCTCTTGGCCATACCACCATTTCTCAGGACAAGAGATCTCCTTATGGGCTGGGCCGCGACTCTTTTCTGCCTCCCCAGACACCCATTTCTACTGCCCTGCTCTCATGAATGCCAACGCCCTTAGGAAGCTCGCAAATGAGCGCGAGAACCAACATATGGCGCGACAGGTTGTGATCGGACTCGCCCACCTCATAACGTAGCCCAAGACACATTCCCCAGCGCGATCGCATGCGCATCGCACAGCGCAAACGGAACATCATACAGCCAGCACGCGCTCACCCACACATTACGCGGCACTAACACGCCATCCAACTCTCCGCCAGAATTGACTCTCCACGCCCCCGTCATCAGCTCCTCTGTCACCGCCCACCGCCCTTTCCAATTTGCCTGTTGCACCACCTTCCACGCCGCTCGCACCCTCAGCATCGCTTTTCGCCGACCCACTCGCTGTGCCTGCACCGACGTGCCGCCTGTTATTGACGCGTTGGCGACATTTTCGTCGCCTGTTGCCAATGTACCATCTGCGGTCGTCGATGTACCATCCGCGGTCGTCGACGTACCATCCGCGGTCGTCGATGTACCATCCGCGGTCGTCGACGTACCATCCGCGGTCGTCGATGTACCATCCGCCATCGCCAAGTATACGCCATCCCGTCTGCGTTAGCAGAAACGGCATGGCGCAACGCAAAGTCACCCCTTGCGACCAGCACCATCCTCGAGCGCATCCAGCACACTAGGATGGCCCCACGCACAGGCCACGAGCGCGAGCACCTCAATCTCAAGGTGTACCTGTTCGCGTGGCTGGCGGGTGCGCGCTTGCGCTCGCCGCTGCGGGGCGACAACATTGCAGACGAGGAGCAGTGGTTCCTGCCACACCACTCCCCTCAAGCGGGTCCCAGTCTCCAATGCCCCTATTTGAATGACCGGTGGATCCACGCTCGCGTTCGCTGCCGCTAGGCAACGCCATTGCAGGCATGGAGCTGTGGCTCTTGCCGCACCGCACCACACCACGCTCCCTCAAGTCGGTCCCCGCCCCCGACAAGCCGGTTCATGAGACCGGCGGATGCGTGCTCGTGTTTGCCGCCACTGGGCGACAACATTGCAGGCATGGAGCTGTGGCTCTTGCCGCACCGCACCACACCACGCTCCCTCAAGTCGGTCCCAGTCCCCGACAAGCCGGTTCAGGTGACCGGCGGATGCGCGCTCCCCGCTGGGCGACAACATTGCGGCCACGGAGCTGTCGTTCCTGCCGCACCACGCCATGCCCCCTCGAGCCGGTTCCAGTCCCCGGCACGCGCCCCGCCAAGAAATCTCCTCGGGCGATAACGAGTCCAACGCGGACTGGCCTTGAGTGCGCTCTTGCAAGGCTGACCGGTGCCTGATTTCCACTGTCTCAAGCTGGTTGAAATATTGGGCGCACTTTGAGGTGTTCTGCGAGATGGCGGACGGAGATGGCGATGTCACGCTCATCTTCGAGCACGACATCAGCATGGAGTTTGACCGCGACCGCCGATTGCGCGGTGTCTGGCCCGTCCTTCCCGTGGACAGCTGGGATTTGGTATGCTTGGTGCGAGGCATGCAGGTATGTCACACCGGTATACGCTCTGTCCTTGCTATCTGGCTGCCGTACGACACTCCTATTGTAAGAAAATGGACATTTGTAACTTCTGTCGCCTCTTGTGTTTCCGTAGACACCTTGTATTTACAACAACATATCAAACTCGTTTTCAAACCAATGCATCGGCTCAGAGAATGAATGCCCTTGAATTATGTGGCTGCCCGTAATTAGGTACACTGACATTACTTAGGATTCAGAAAAGTAATTGTGTTTATGCGATATCTTGGCTGGCTGTTGCTGCAAATTATCATATGTATTGAGATTGAGGATATTGGTTGTGAGTAGTTGCATATACTTGGTGTGACATGCTAGTGGATGCCCAGGTGATTACAATGTGTATCAACGGTCCTGTTCTGGCTCCAAATAATATTTCTGTCATTATACGACATTTTTCGCTTTCAGTCTCAAGCTACTATCCTATTCTAGATGCTTTAAGAAGGCTGCATGAGAAGTATGAGCACGCACTGAGCTGAAATGCACATAAACGAGAGGTCTTTCTGTTGAAAGATCCGCTATGGTCCGCTATGGGTCCGCCATGGGTCCGCTATGCTCGACAACATCCGGTACATTTACTAGCATCATCTCGCACTTAGGATCTTGCGACTACCCTCCCTGGCGCGCCCATACGCACATGACACAAAAGGAGGCAACTGCGAGGTATAAAGCGAAGCCAGGGTACGTGAACGAACTCAGGGCCGCCGCTTTGTGACTGATCTGCGCACACAAATAGCAAGGCAGAGCATATAAAGGAGGTCGATCGGCGGCGTGCTGCAAGGTATGTATACGCACATTTATGATCATTCGTAGGTGCTGAACGGCTCTCAGGCGGCGTGAAAAGTATGTACATCCGTACTGAGATGATACATAAGCTAACATCGCACCCGCTTTGCAAGAGCAAGGGTAGCTAAGCTGCTCAAGGACCATCCGCTACCCTCGTCAGATCTTGACACCGAAGACTCTGAGGATCAAGAGTCAACTCAATCACGCACTCAAGAGGATACTGGCGAACAAGAGAGCCACCAAGATGTTCGATTCTTGATTGCAAGCCAGTGCTCCGACCCTCGCGACATCTCATTCAACATTCGCAAGCTCCGTGTTGATCATACTCTTTGGACAATGAACTGGGGGCCGGAGAGCCTCTGGGAAAATGAGTTCACTCACGAGCTCGCATCCTTCACACAATTGGGTCAGGTCAATGAATATTTCATCCGACTCGAACGGCATACCATCGCTGGCCGTAATCTTATCTCGCAGATTCAAGGGCTGGGAGATTTACGCACAAGCACTGTTGACCCAGATCTCATACGAGATATGTTTTTGCAGGGCTTTGACTTACTTACCGTGGTACTTGCAGAGGTGAAGTTTTTTGAGGTTAAACTTGATGAGTACGCTCCAACTATACCAGCCAAACATGTATCTAGCATTCGCACTCGTCGTAGACAATAATACTTATGAAATATGGAGTTATTCTGGTGCACTGGTTCGAAGAATGTTTCAGCATGGCCAATGAATAAATAGATATTGAACGTACGGGTTATGAAAAGCTCAAGGAGGACAAGTGAACACTGAGCTCATCATCGTCCCAGCTTGAGGAACTGGTAGCGGTCCATAATCCAGTTTCGAAATCGGTGTCGTCGGGCGAAATCGGTGTGCCTGCAGTTGCAGGATCAGCACCGAGGGGCACATCTTGCACGAACGGTGTGCCAGTGGCGGCGACAGGTTGTGGGGTCGTCCAAAACCTCGAGTGTCGCTCAGGATTAGCCTCAACGTCACCAGCCTCCCACGATTTGCGATACGCATCGTGTGCAGCAGCCCAAGATGGATATTTTTTATAGCAAGCATCCTCCATACCGCGTACACGAGGGTGAGCCGTAGTCCTGTTTGAAGAGAAAGGAAGCCACTCAGAAATTAGAATGGAAGAAAAATAATTTGATTTAACGTACCAGTCTGCGAATATTCCACAGTCACGACCGACAGTGATCACGTAGTACACCTTCGTGACATCAGGAGGACAGGTCAAGTTGGCAGGATCTGGGACTGGATGCACAAGTCTGACTGGGACTGCAGGAGATGCCCGAGCGTGAGAGGAATTAGTGGCGGAGGCAGGTGAAGATGGCTGGACTGTGGGGGCAGATGATTGCGAAGTGGATGAAGCTGTCCTAGCCAGAGAAGAGTGTGGAATGATCGTAAGTCGAGTTTTCGTCTCCGTAGTTTTGGAAGCGCGGGCCGTAGGGGTAGATATGTGGAGGCGTTCAAGTGACTCCGCTGTAAATGAGTGAAAATAAAAATCAACCGCTAATGGGTTGATATTTAACTGAAACTCACTAGAGACTTGGATTTTGAACGGAGTAGAAGGCATAGCAGACTGTAGATGCCACGCGAGCGACTTTGTTGATCAAGATGATCTGCGACAAGTGGCCAATGCACGTGACACTGGTCTCCTCGCGTCTGCTCTCTCTCCCTCAATAGCCGTCAAAATGTATGGAAAACGGAAGAGAATGGCAACCAGTGCCACCCATTATCGCCAGAGGAGGACCAACGTGGAAGCAGATGGCTCGATCTCCCAGTCGAATGTCACACTGTCTGGACCTGCCGTTGTGCAGGATAAGGCTCGGCGCATTCAGCAATCACAAGCACGGCAGCAAGGTTCGTGTTAATATTATTTCAGCAATGCACTTACTAATCTACGGAATAGCAATGTCTGAGTCTGAGCAGTCATTGCTGCAGGATATCGCGATTGGTCGGGCACCTCGGGATGTTGACGACGAGCAGGACACACAGATGAACTACGAAGGGGTGATAAATGGTGAAGAGCAGTTGATGATTAGCAATGCCGGTGGCGAGCTTGAAGCTCTTCGTACCTCTGGAGATATTGGCCAAGAGCAAGCGGTCTACCAGCTCGGCGGAGGGTTTTACAAGTTGTGAGTCTTTTTATCGTTTTTTCTGTAGTTGGCTCAGGGTTTGTCTAGTAAAAGGCGACGAGTCGATCATCGTACTCGCAGAGATCGAAACGAGCGCCGTAATCGTGCATTTCAAGCTATGGCGGAAACACTTGCAGATGCATTTATGCAGTGGGATTACGCGCAAACACACGAGCACGCACCTGTTGAGCCGGAGCTGGGCGAGAGATCTATCCCCATACGTGTCATTGACCTGTTTAGTGAGTCATACATATTTCTATCATTCCTATTTGCTGGCTGACTGATATACTATATCAGAGACGAGAGATATTACATGTATATACCCTATTATAGATGGTAGCCCTGCTCCGAGCATTATCAGACATGGTGCAATGCCGACTGCACCAAAATCACCCTCTGTGGCTATCAGCATTCAAGCCCTCGAAATGTACCGCTGCGCTCATTTCCGATGTCCTCAATTTTCAATACAGGCTTTTGTAAAAACTATTCTGGATGTTCAGATCGTAGGTGCTTCTTTGAGTTTTCGCTTTCACTATCTAATTCAAACCTATTACAGACCCCCTATCAAAAACACTTGTGCCGCCAGTTCTCGATTGCGTATGATCTCTACCTCATGATACGCAGCACTGTTGACTCGAGAGTCAAACACGCCCTGGGCCGAGACGGCCCAAACTGGGAGCTGCTGCACAACTGCCCAGCTTGCTTTAACGAACTTGAAGAAGACCAACCGATGAAATACAGTGTTCTATGGTCTACGGACGGCAACGACTCTCTCAAACGGCTCGACCGACGGGAACGGAGTACCGAGCAGGGCACTCTAGGGGCCTCAATCGAGAGCATCGACACGCGGAGGGTACGAGGCGATTTCTACATCCCTCGTGTGGATGTAGACCGCTGGGCCACTACAAGACTGCCACCTGGCGCAAGAGAGGCATGTCGCATGATCACCCAGTATTTTCATCTAACATCTTTGCACTGACAGGCTGACGATTATGATAATGGATGCCGCGAGCGATGGAAGAACATGAAGAATGAGCACACAGCAAAAGCATGGGGCTGCTTTGCTGAGACTGGTATCTTTGCCGGCTTCTGCAGGCATGGATTCACATTGACTCTAGCTGATATGTACCGTACCGGCGAGCAGTAAGTTCGCTTTTTAGAGTCACTTGACATCAACTGATATGCTATACGTATTACAGAGTCAAGTACTTTCTCTCAGCTGCAGAGAAGCTGCTGAGGATTGGGCCGCGGAACCAGCTCATGTGCATTGATGTCGGCTGCCGACACAAAATCACTCTGGGCTATAGCGACCTAGCACCGTTGGCGAAGGAGCGCGGGCTTGTAATCGGCGTCGACAAGTTTCACTGTCACGCGCACAACCGACTTTGCCAGGTATATAACCTTCCCACATACCTCGAAGGTGCTGGACTCGAAGATTTCGGCGCTTGCGAGCGCAACTTTTCAAAATCAAATCCTCTTGCGCCATCAACACGCTACATGGGGGAATACCGTCGCAAGCAGGCTATCGCTGAGCACTACAAGAACATGGATCACATGGAAAACTATATGAACATGAGTACGTGTCACCTGATGGATCTCATAGCACAATATTAACTAACCTCATGATTCGCAGCAACCTTTCTCCTCAATAACTACAAGCAGGCTTTGAAGATTCTACGTGAAGCCCCTGTAAACCTGGAGATCGCCAAGATGGAGCTTGGCTTATCGCATGAGGACAACGACACCATCTTCCCTCGGTGCCTCCAGGAGGAGACCGAATACCTAGAGAATCTGCCTAAGGAACCTCCCATGGAGACCTTGCAGATGGAACTCCACCAACGGCTGATTAATCTCTGGAAAAGCGAGTGAGTTTATTCAATCTTATACTGAAAACATATACTTATCGTGGCGATAAAGGAAAGAGCTTTCTTCAATACAAGCTGTAGTCTTCCACATGGAGGACCCTGGTTCCTCTCGCCACCGAGACAATACCAATGCCATCGAGACACGACGACGCCATGCCATCGAGAACTGCGAGAAGGCCCGTAGTTTAGTCCAGGCTCTAGAGACTCAGCTGGGAATTGTAGAACGTTGGGCGGTCGGAAGTCCAGAGTTTAAGGATGCGGAACGGAAAGTTGCGATGCGGCAATACCAACGTGCACTGGATCACCTTGAAGGGCTGGTGGTGGGTCGCATTTTTGAGCTGAATGACATGAACAGGTCACAGATGGGTAAGTCCTCGCAACATTACTGAGTAATGCGATGCTAACCTCTGCAAATACTAGGCTATAAGGAACGGCAGCACATTGGCCAAGCCCTTCATGCACGCTCGGGTGCCATCAGGACCGCGCTCACACGTTATAATGACGCGGCACAGAATGTCACCCCTCCTCGTCAAACTCTTGATTTCAACGAAGTGATCGAGTGGGCATTCCTCTCTGACTTCGATCTCCTCAGAGATGCACGGCAAGACGTGCGAGAGCGCCCTTGGGCGACACCGATTGGCCGCCGCGCTGTGAATGAGTATTTTCACATGCTGCGCGCTCGCGAAGAGCTCACCCGCTGCAATAACGAGGTCAGACGAATAGCCACGCACCTGCGAGACGAAGCAGTGTTTCTTCATCACCAAGAAGAAATGCACCGTTCTGTAAACCCCCTCCTTGCGCATCAGATCGCCAAGTATCGTCAAGTCCGTGGACGATTCAACGCTCACCACAGGCGTCAACTTCAAGCCATCGCACGGCTTGACGGTTTCTCGGGCAGCATTGAGCCGGGCCAGAGCTTGGATATAGGCCCGGGAGCAGCAGCATCTATTGGACTTGGTGCAGCAATCCCCGTGTGCGAAGACCTCGAACCTGTACCCAACCGGTCGCAAGAAGAGGAAGAGCTCGAGATAGAGCAAGATGATGACGAGGAGGCCGCTCAAGAGGCAGACGATATGCTGGATATTCTTGCTGTGGCCATGGACAAGGTGGTTATAGCAGCGCACACGTCAGGGTAGCGCACACATCATTCTCTTGTATTATATCAACCTAAATATTCTTCTGTATTACTGTACTACTCTAATGTACTTCGAGCCGCTCGAAACGCAGGCGAACTGGGCGAGATGTGAGAGAGAAGGCGCGTAGGCCGTCGCGGACGACGAGCGCGACGGTGCCTGACGGTGCCGACGCTGACAGACACCCGGGATCAAACTGCCGAGCGCCGCTGCCGCTACGCACTCCGACGCTACAGAGAAAACTTGCCAAAGGTCAGTCTGAATTAATGCAATTATTCAAGAGCGCACTTACAGTGAGCTTCATTCAGATTTGAATGAGTGTAGCAGCGCCACACTCATTCATATTTGATGGGTGATGTGGGAATCTCAGGTGGACAACACTTGGACAACACCAAAGCTGGGTTCAGAAGCTTTGTTGACCACATGGTAAAAAATACTTTTTATATCGTCGCCTAAACCAATTCGTTTAGCGTAGAGCGAGACTCTTTTTTTATCAACAAAAACCTCAACCACACTTGGAATCACCAAAAATCCTGCCTGGATGGCCCTCAACGCCATTTGGGGAGTGTGCCATAAGCTTTTAGTGCGACTGCCAGTGTGCTTTTCTCCCTTGCATTGAGACCAACCCACTGACGGCGATCAGGCTGCCCTCAAGGGCTCGTATGGATGGTATGTTGACACGCCATTATTCCCAGACCCGAATGCTGACCGCATCACCCAGATACATATCTTTCTGTTTACCGCGCGTCGTCATTCGTCCACACATATTTTACCCTCTTTGTTTGAGGATCTAGTTTCAAAATTCAACATCTAGGATTCTACCCTCTCGCGGCGCAGCAGTTTACTCAACTCTCCAGAGCTGCACACTCCTGCATCCTTCTCATTTTCAATAACCTTGCTCGTAACGCCGCATTTAGAATTAGACAGTCAGTCATGTCCGCTTCAATAATTTACGCGGCGCGAGCGAAGGTCAATTCCGTCGACACCCATTTATTAGGGGTCTTCACAGTAAGGATTAAGTCGCGATTATGGCCGCGATTATGTCCGCGATTATGAGAAATTTTTCACTAATCGAGTGACCATGATCACAGCATAATCGCGCCTCAACTTTGATTGCGCAATATTATAGAAAGATTCTGGGACTTCATTTTGAATTTACCTGGTTGTTTACTGGCCGATTTTGCTACAGGCCATTCACATTTGCTCATCTCCATGTACTCTGAGAGTCGGATGATGACTGATGTATTGCACAGAGTATTCACAGTTAATATCATAGCCTGAGGATGACATAGACACGGGCATTTGTCGTCGAATTGAGGCCGGGAAGCGAGAATCGCAAGTCACAGAATCGCCCGAAATCAAAGTTGAGAAACGATTAACATACGATTATGGGTCACAGATTACCGAGTTTTTTTTGACTTAATCGCGAACTTAATCGCGACTTAATCGTCTACTGTGAAGACCCCTATTCTGTCCAATAGTACTGTAATGCTCGACCGAAAGGCGTCGCTGGAGAGAGAAAATATGAATTTTTTTTGCCCTTGCCGCTGACCCAACAGTTAAACAAATGCGATTCCAATGGGTATTTAATGAAATGATGTCAATACTGAGTACAACAATAGGCAAGCCCAAGAAAATAAGACAAATGGCAAGATCCAGCTACAAATACACTCCGAGGATCCATAGTGCCCCACGCTCCCAATTCAGAGCGACTACAGCGTCACTTAACAGCCAAATTCAGCTCACATCCACTCTCCGCCACGCCACCAGCGCTCCTCGCGGCCACGCACCTCCCACTCTGCGATCCCCGCCGTGCTCGCAACATACACAAACCCGCCGGTCGGGTCCACGCACAGACCCGCTAGGTCCGCCTCCCTCTCCGCCTCCCTGCACACCTTCTCCTCGCCAAATTGCTCTCTGTTTGCCTCTGGGGAATACAATGAGCGAGCCATGTAGTTGGCGGAGAAGTTGATCTCTTCGCCAGGATTGGGATTGGAAAAGGGGATAGGGATCGGAGAGCGGGAGCGGGGCGGCGTGTGCGCAGGTGTGCACTCCGCCTCCGCTTCCGCCTCCGCGGCGTCGATGTCCATCTCACGCTCCCGGTCGCGTTCCGCCTCTGCATCCTCAGGGTCAAGCGCAAACACTCCAGTAGAGGCCGAAGCAGAAGCGTACTCGCGCATGCTTCCCAGGAGGGGGCTCTCTCTCTGCGTGGGTGGGGATGTGAATGGAGGCTCCGGGACCACGGTGTTAAGCGGCACTGAGATACTCTGCGGCGCGCCGAGCACCATCTGCCGCTGTCGGATGATCCTTCTTTGGTGGATGATGATATTAGGACTTGGCGCGCGCGCCCGTGTCCCTCTATGTACCTGTTCCCTCTCTTTCATCGACCCGTCCGATTCTAACGACCCGGGGTAGAACGACGACGGTACTGCCGGCATCGCAATCACTTCCTCGCCTTCGAACGTCCGTGCGTCGACCACGTGTATGCGTGCCGTATGCTCCGTCCACAACAGCACCTCCCCGCTCCCACTGTTCGCAAACTTGACGCTCCGGACGCCCCAACCGGGCGCGGCGCATGCGCCTCTGGTCCACTCCCATGGGTCTGCCGAGTAGCCCAAGCTCTCCCGTGCGCTGAAGGTAGATTGTGGGGAGTGAGGGCGCCGTGCGGTGTGAAAAACCTTTAAAGGCACGCTCGAGCGTACGTCCCATACGGCGACCGAGCCCTCCTGCGAGGCCACCGCGAACTTGGTACCATCGGACGAGAAGGCGGAAGAGAATGACGCAGTAAGGGCGGTTGGGTACTGCGGAGAGTAGGAAGAGGGGTAGGGGGAATATGAGGAAGAGAAGGGTGACGTTAAGGTACTGCCCAGCCTGGGTACGGAGGATGGGGGGCGGGAGGATAAGTGGGAGGGGGACGAGGAGGGGGAATGAACAGGAGTGGCATCGGAGGGGGGCAGAGCGAGGGTAGTAATACGCGAAAAGGAGACGCGTGCGCCGCCACTGAGCGCATGCAGGTGAATATTGGCATCGTCGCCGACAGACAGGAGTGTTCGTCCATCCGGGCTTATTGACGCTGTAACGCCGAAGTTTAACAATCTGCCTGGAAATTTGCGGGAAAGAGGAAAGAGGTGAAGACTCACAATGATTTACGGGCACTCGGAGCCTCAGCACCCCTGCTTCCCGAATTGTCGGGCGCGTGGTCTCCGTGCGGATGGGTACATCGAAGAATTTGACGCTGCAATCATTATTGCTCACCACCACGCGCGGCTCTGCTGCGCTCTGATTCGCACTGGTTAGAAGGACAGCATTATTGATGGAGCCCGGCAGGATGGCCTCGAATTGCCAGACCGGCTTTGGGCGCTTCGACGAGGACGCGGTAGGGGACGATGGTGGCACAGGGCGGTGCAGGGAGAGGTGCAGCTCGGCCTCCTGCCCACCGGCGGCGAAAAGAGTGGTGTCCGCCCCAGGGATTCGCATGGCCGTCAGGGAATTTGGTGTGAAGGAGAGCTTGGCAAGCCTGCGGGGTGTCTAGTTGCGATCACAATCAGGTTCAGAATCGGGTTAAACCACGCAGGAAGTGGGCGCACCGAGAAGGGGGTGACAATATCGTGCTCGACTATGGTCTGATGCTGCAGATAGTTGACCACCCCGCGCTCGCGCGGGCAGATCAGAACATCGCGCAATTGCCTACAATAATTAAGAGTTAGAATAATCGACTTTCAGAGCTCTTCGGGCACTTACACATGTCCTATAGTCACTGACGCTGGGACAGCGTGACTCGGTTCAACCGAGCTCAAGAGCGCCGAGGACGGGTGTCCTATCGCCATTGATATTGTGCTTCTCAAAGAGGAGGATGCAGGAGGGAGTCAAGAGTCGCCGGTCCGCCATGCTGTTTTACCGCAAACCCCACGCGTCTCTGCACAGCTTTCAGTACCTCTCACTCATTCTGTTTGCCCTATCCCCGATTCGCCATGAGTACGGCTGAACCCTCGACTGAAGTGGTAGTATCGAACGACCCGCCGCAGATCGCGGCAAAGGGGCCAAAGCTGAAGAAGCTTAAGCCTGCACGGAAGCAGGTCAAGCCGGGCGACGTTGAGAAAAAGGAAGCAGTTCAGACGGGCAAGGAATACAGTAAGCACCCACATCCTCGCGTTCTCATCCTCGCCGAGTCCTGAAATCTGTACAGACATATGGTACAACAAATGGGCGGGTGGTGACCGCGAGGACAGCTATTCCAAGTAAGTGATTTCCCTCGAGGACTCATGTAGTGTCGTGCTAATGCTAGCGTGCAGCAAAGTGAAGTCTCAGACCCGCTGTAACATTCGTAAAGACGCGGGCATCACACGTGCGAACACTACTGGCATCAAGTACATCTGCCTCTTCTTCGCGCGTGGGTGCTGCCCGTACGGCTGGGAGTGCGAGTACCTGCATACGCTACCGGACCCCATCGCGCAAGGGCCTGACTCATCGAAGGACGTATTCGCGAGAGACAAGTTCTCGGACTACAGAGACGACATGGGTGGTGTTGGGAGCTTCAATCGAATGAACAGGACTCTTTATGTGGGGAGAATAAAAGAAACGGGGAACGGGACAGAAACAGAAGAGGTGGTGTTGCGGCATTTCAAAGAGTGGGGTGATATCGAGCGAGGTGAGTAAAGAACTCCAATACCATCCCCAAGAACTTGTACCTCCCGCCCTTTCCCCTTACCAAAAGCCTGCTTTTCTCCCGTCGCCCCACTAGATCCACCCCTTGTCTATCTACTAACTCAAATTCTTACCCAGTCCGTGTCCTCCAATATCGCTCTGTAGCATTTGTCACCTACGTGCACGAAACCGCGGCCCAATTCGGCAAAGAAGCGATGGCCTGCCAATCTCTGGACAACGACGAGATCCTCAATGTGCGATGGGCCACCGAGGACCCGAACCCAACTCAAAAAGTGAACGAGAAGCGGCGGCTAGAAGAGATGGGTGCGGAGGCAATCAGGGAGCGGATGGACCCGCGCATCGTAGACGCTATGCGAGCGGTCAAGGCGCTGGAAGACGGGGACGTGCTGGACGAGGAGGGGAATCTCGTCGGCGGGGACGAAGCGAGGGAGATGGACGAGGACGAGGACGAGGGCGACGGGGAGCCGCGGGCGAAACGCATGCGCATGCTTGAAGACGAACCCCCCGCGGAGGAGCAGCCTCTCCCGCAAGCGCAGGGCCTGCTGAGTGCCGATACGCTCGAGGGCCTGCGTTATTTTGCTGAGATCCGAAAACGGAATGGCGCGCCCCCACCCGCTCCAGCAAAAAAGGCTATCGCACCGCCGAGCGCGGGGCTGGGACTTGCCGGGTATGGGAGCGATGCAGATTCTGATTAGCGTGCGGCCTATGGGACTCAACTTGTGAGGGATGCTTGTGTACGAGTAGGTGCTGTGCCACAGATATTTGACTCGCTGCTCAAAGTTGGAAGATGTAGACCATGGCCAGAGGTAAACATCATCCCAGTGGATGTACACGTTTACATTGCAATTGTGTTATATGTTACCATCATTCCCTCGACAGTGCACAGGTTCCGCGCTATGCTTGAGAGCGCTGGAGGAAATCCACTGTGACCCGACATGGACTAGAGGTAGTATATAAAAATATTTTCGCTATGCAGGCGCAACGTCGCATGCAGACTCATGTAGAGATCTATCAATAAGGTTGTTTACGGTAAATTACTCTGTTAACGTTGGGCCCATTGTTCCTCTGCATTCTCTGCCACCTCGGTTATAAAGATAAATTGGTGGTATAGGTAACTGATACGTCTGACTCATTACGATTGGGACAATCAGAAGCAGCATTGGGCAAATAGAGCTCGAGGGAAAATGGAAAATGTTCCTCGATGTCTTGAGGAGCACCCGCGAAGACCGGCCCGGCCAATCACATCTGCACTGCATCTTCTTCTGGTGGTATCATATACTGGTCACAACTCACCTTTCTACCACCGCCATCTCCTGTTTAGCCCTCCTCATTCTCTCCCAATCCTTCCCCCCTCAATTTCTCGATTCCATACACCCTCTGTTTCGCACCATTCCCTGTCCATTTCTCCGTTGCCATGTCCCCTCCTGTCCCACCGCCGCCCCGGATTCAAATTAGGCATTCAAATATCCTCCCAAAGTTTAAACTCATTTTCCGCATATCTCGGCGGTCTCGCGGTCTTCCACCGCCTCCAAGACTCGTTCCTTGTGAAAGCTTGATTCAATGACCGGGATCTCGCAGCAGCCTAAGTCTGAAACACGGAGAACAGTCGCCCTTGACTCGGACGATCGAGTTTCAATGATGCAGCCAATATCGACTCACTGCGGCGTTGGTAGGAGCATGTGTCAATTGCTATGATGCATGAAACGCCGTAATATTCCACACTCCCATAACCCATAGCAGTCCATACCCACCTGTTGTCCTCATACCACCACCCACCCTCTATTCCCCTGGCGACCTCGCTTCTCGCAGGACCACTGCTGGCCGTCCGGGAATGCTTAGCTGCTTTTCTGACCGTGAACGCACCGGCACGTCCTCTCCAATTGGACTCTCCTCTCTCGACAGCGTGCTGCGCATCCTTCAGACCATTGCCGCGGCGGACGGGTCACGTGATGCCTTCGCGCTTTCCGGGCTGAATGCAACTGCTCGCATTGGGGTGCAAATCATCGAGGTTTCCAAGGTGCGTCTACTACCATACTATACATATGTCACGTCGTGCTAATATGGTATATTCGACGTTCCTAGAAACTGCGCACACATAATAAGCGTGCATGGATGGACCTCGCCGAGCGCGTCGCATGGCTGCTCATACCGGTGGAGGAGGCGCTGCGTGGACACGAGGTCTACGAGCTCGACCCCGTGTTAATCTTATACTTGCGTAACCTCAACTCGTGGGTCCCTTGTCATTGCAAATTCAATTTCTGCTCTATGATATTCATTAGCTTGACGCACGTAGGGACCTGGAGAAGATCCTACGTATAGCTCGCACCCAAACGCGGCACAGCCGGTTTACTTGCATGAGCCACATGGAAGATGAGGATGAGGACCTTGCGCGCAGCCAGCGTCTCGTCAACCGTGCATACAGAATTCCTGCCGTGAGTCTCCTATCTTGTTTAATCGAACGGAATCCTGACTGCGGCTGCGCTGCGCACAGGTACATTACTGGCCACCAGAAACGACCTTCATACGACCTGCGAGGGTCATTTAATATCATATATATATATAACATTGCGCCTCAGCCGAGGCAGACGGACAACTTGCATTTACTGTTCGAACGCTGATTTACATACTGTATCTCTTTCTCCACATATTGTGTCGAGCCTGTAGCCTTTACCATCACCTGCCAAATCAACATTGTTTTTCAGTCCTTGGGGGATAAAGGGGAGTCACATTCAAACTATGCATTTCAAAGACTGGACAGCGAAAACGGGGTGTGTTCAATAAGGTGATGTAGGAGCACAGTTTCATCGCGAATGAGACAGCATTGCGCTATTGACTGTTTTGATGCGCTTCGAGGGCTGGGAAGACGATCCCCGCGGCTGAGGCAATGTGGGTTCTCATCTGGTCCACGGAGGTGGAGGTGGCCGTACCAGGGTTGCCGTCTTGCTGGAAGGGGGCTACAAGTCCCCTTGACCAAGTATGTCGTTTTCTTTGCGGCGCCGCCCCGCTGCTCTAAGCTTGGCATACTTGGGCCTTTCGGGGTCCTCATCAGCGGTGACGTTCAACAACACGACCTCTATCTCTTCGAAAACTTTGATGATCTTGTCGTGCATGTCGTCGAACTTTCGGGTCTGGTACGCGCCTCTTGGATGTGGGACAAGATGCTGCAATGATGTCAGATATTCATATGCTTCGCTTGAAATTTGCTAGTGATGAGTCTGAGTTGGCTGCAAAGAGAAGCGCATAGTGACGAATGAGTTCATTTGTCTCCGCGGCAACCTCCTGAGATAGCTCTGCACGCTGGTGGGCTGGAACATCACGGCTGAGACAGAAGTGCACCGGAACCCAGGGAAACTCCTCCAGATCATGCACGGGGAGGTGTTCGATTTGCTGTTCAGAATAGACAGCGACCACCATGCCTCCTCCGAGTTCGAGGAGAGTGTCATATTCTGTCATGCCGTTGCTAATGATGATATCTCGATATAAAACGCGTTTCTTGCACGCAATTGTATGCCCTCATTGTTTTGTTAGCATTCGGCATAGAGTTGAAAAGGGATGGAACTCGGATACTCACCCTTGATAACATCTCGCATGGCCCCTACGAACATCAGAAGGGATTTCGCAAAGATGATAGGCTGGTCGGTCTCCAGAACTAGCCGTGTATGAACTCGATCCAGAGGAGGAGTTTGTTGGCGAATTCGAAACAACAAATATTCAGGAAGCAAGTCCGGTACTATGTCACCTTCAAGTAGGGTCGCACCAGCAACGTTGCCCTGCGGGAGGTAGTCCCAGGGAGAGTGTCTTTCTATCTTCTTTTCCTTGGCTTTGGTCACGACGGCCCCAATCTTGACCTCGCCAGCTGGCTTCGCCAAAAAGTGGGTGTTACAGAAGACATCCTGACGCAACGCGTGGCGAGCTATGGCGAGTGATGGCGACGCCAGGCCTTTGGTGGGATGGTCAGAGCTGCTGCATTTTTCCCAGCCGAGGGAAGGCGTTTAACAGAGGAGGATGGTGAAATATCGTGGAGAAGTGAGCCGTGTTTGCAGGAGAGTGTCATACTCTATTACTCTGTCATACTTTGATCTTACCTGATAGAGTTCCATCTCCTTTAAATCCCTCTTTTTACGACCGTCGCCTTCGTTATCGATGGCAGTAACTAATGTCATCAAAACCATTTCAGTTCGAACGTGTCATATAATATTGGAAATAGGTCAGCGCGGGGAGCGGCCGCGAGATGACAGCCTGAGGGAAAGACGATGTGGACCTCTGACCAACGCTGAGTTTGGGCTGAGTTGATCATAATAGACACTGGGTCACCTGAATCGCACAGCGTGTTGTGTGGACTTACTGGTGACCTACGTTGGCCTATGTCACTCGAACTCGGCGTGAACCTAGGGTCGTAATGGTACAGTAATACAATGAATGCTCTGCTCATACGCACACGTTGCACGATGATCAATCCACGGTCCCACTGTCTGATAGTGATAATCCGGCGATGCGCGCCTCCTCCTCCGCGGCATCCTGACCTTCTTTCTCCTTCCTGTACTGCTCTAGATCCCAGTCCTCCGAGCCCTCGTCGTCGGAGTCTTCGAACCATTGCGGATTGTATTGGAACAGATCGCGCCCAGACATGCCCGTGTTCTTCCCCGCGGCGTTTTGTGTCGACTTTGCTTTCGCCATCGCCTCCTCCTCCGCCTGCTTCTTGTCCATCCGCGTCTTCTTCCACTTCGCAAAAGACTCGGGGGTCACGGGGGTGAGGTTCGAGCCCAGTTTGTGTCTCTACACATATCATCAGCACTTGTTCCACAGCACGTTGAAATACAGAGAAAGGGATGGCAAGAGGTAGAAACGGACGCACCTCGACCTCCAAGAACTCTTCAAGACTGATGACGTTCGCTCGCGCAGCGTCTGCCTCAGCCTTACGCTGAGCCTTGAGAACGAATCCAGGTGGTAGAGCGTGCCGGTACATGCATTTTTCTCCTCCGGACGGGCATTCCCAGAACCAACCGAATCTATAAAGTTGATCATCAGTCAGTTTCTGTTGTAGAATAGTATGAAGAGATTGGGGACGCACTTGTTAGACTCGATAGCTTCGATAAAGTGCTTGCATACAATCTAGAAACACAACACATAGATAAACTTAAGAAAATAGCGAAGAGGCCAAATTGAAAGTGAATAGCGCACATCTGTCGTCGTTTTGGGGTTCCCGTGTTTTGATAAAACGACGTTCCGGAGCTTCTCCTCGTCCCAAGTATCCATCGTATCTGGAATATGCGTGGATCTTCATTCAGATAGCCAGATTTATGAATGATCGGTACTCACCATTCTCTTTCTCTTCCCTCGTATCCTCATACAAATTCTTCTTCTCCACCTTCCGCTCAACATCCAAATTATGGCTGAATTTGCATTTGTTCCCTTTCTCGCAGTGCCCGGCTTTGTAGAAAGCACAAAGTATCGTCTTTGGGTCGACTCCGAATGGTACCTTCTGCTGCTGCACGGGCATCAATAGCGCGGCCTCCTCCTTCGCACGCTTCTCCTCTGCCAGTTTCTCCTTCGCGCGCAGATCGCGCTCCTTTTCCTTCGCGAGCACAGCAGGGGACTTGCCGGCCATCGAGGACTGCTGCTGGATCCGCTGGACTTCTTTCTGCACCTTAGCAGATTTGTTTTTCTAGGGCCATCGCGGGAGTCGTCAATGAGGTAGTCGGGGGGAGATGTGAGATTAGCGCACATTTTTCATGCCGAATGTCTACCATGATCCACAAGAGCAGGTTATTAGCCATTGGCTCAACGGTGAGTGTGGAGAGAAGTGGTCACACCTTGTCATCCTTGACCTTAGACCCACTGGGGGCATTCACTTTCTTGGGCGGCATGATCTAGTCCAGATTTCGACAACAGCGGAGGTCGTAAATAAGTAGTGACAGTTGCGACGCGAGGCAGACGAGTCTCGAGAGCAGGTGGTGGTCAGTGAGTGGGATCAGTCCGACGGCCGACTACTGCTTAATCGGGTAATATTCCGGCCAGATCACTCAAGATGATGCGCAAAAGGGTACGGAGAGACTCTCCTCCTCTCTCCTCCTTGTTGATACAAAATTCGAAGAAGATCTTCTTCGAGAATAGAGCATCCAGGATGCCGATCGATCTCATGAGTGACACACGAGGATAAGCTCTCTACCCCTTGTTGCTTCAATAGCGCCATCCGTATCATCATACCGTATGGCAGATCGCTTTTACTACGGTGTCCATCATAATACCAGCATAACTGATGCTTGGTGAAGAAAAAAATCGGGACAGATTTTGGTCTGTGAGACAACGATGTCATTATTTAAATCATAATAAATGTGGATGGATGGAACTGGTTCTGGCCAGTCACATGCGACGTGCAGAAAACTCGAGGCGGGCCTGGTGCATCAGTAATACCATGCGATTCAGCTCATCAACCATTTCTTGAGTCACAATGTGTGCTACGCATCTTGTAAGAAGTCAGAGTTTGACCTCTGCAAACGCATGTACAATCTGCAGGTCCGAGTAATCAAAAAGACTCATTGATTGTGTTAAGTTGAGTTCCGCTCGCGCCTTTTGGCTCATGGCGTCGAAACTGTAATGAATTTCTGCGTCAATCCACAGCACACCATCTTGGCATCACTGGCGTGAGGCGTTCACTGCAAGTTGTAGGCCATGGCTTGCTCACACTAGAGCGGCTTGGATAAGAAATTCAAAAATAGACCGATGAACACCTGATCGTCAGAGAGCCAATGGGCAAAAAGACAGTAGAAAGAATTTGAGCAACAGTCAGGGTTGTAATGAAGACGATCTTCGACACGTAACTTTCGTTTCCGAGCTTCCGTTTACCTCAAATTTGGGGGCGCTGACATGAGTAGCCAGCAGATTAGATCCTTGGGTGTCAAAACTAAAGCATACAGTTATTCATTTGAAAGCAATAACACTGGCAAGACAACGCAAAGGTCAGCCGGTCTCTGACGGAGAAAAAGGGGGCGATAACGAACCTAAGCTTTCTGCTCCTCGATGGAGAGCACCTCCTCCCCAGCAGAGTCTGAAGCCTGCTCCATCCACATACTGTGATAAAGCCCACCCAGCTTTAGCAGCTCCTCGTGACTACCTTGTTCGGCCACACGGCCCTCATTCAAGACGATGATTAGGTCTAGGAAGACGGTTCAGCATGTTTGTTCAACGCCGAAATGGAAACAGCACAGACCTGATTCGACAATAGTTCGCAAGCGATGTGCGATAAATATGCTCGTCCGTGCTCTGGTGAGCAACGTTGAGTTGATGTTGCGCATGAGCTCCGACTCTGTACGCGTGTCCAGCGCTGATGTCTGATGGGAATGACAGTCAGCACAACCAAGATATAGCAGAAAGAGGGACATGCGTACCGCCTCATCGAAGAACAGGATCGGTGGGTCCTCGAGAAGCACTCGCGCAATCGCCAGCCGCTGCTTCTCCCCGCCGCTGATCATCAGTCCCCTCTCTCCGACCGTCGTTTTATATCCATCCGGCAGACGGCTCACGGTCGCATGCACATTCGCCTTCCGCGCCGCCTCCCTCACCTCCTCGTCCGTCGCGTCCAGTCGCCCATACCGGATATTGTGCATGATGTCCGCGTGGAACAGCGGCGTGTCCTGCGGCACCACACCGATTGCCTTCCGCACGCTCGGCGTCTGCACCGCGTGGATGTCCTGGTCGTCGATCACGATGCGCCCCGCATCCGGGTGGTAGAACTTGTACAGCAGTCGGAAGATAGTGCTCTTCCCGCAGCCAGACGGGCCGACGATGGCGACCTTCGCGCCGGCGGGCACGGTGAAGGAGAGGTCCCGGAAGATGGGGCGCTCGGGGTGGTACCCGAAGTTGATGTTCTCAAAGCGAATGGATCCGCCGCGCAGGGCGAGCGGAGGCGCGTTGGGCGGGTCGGCTTGGGGCTTGTTCTGCTCTTGGAGGTTGAAGAGGACTTCCATGTCGAGGAGGTTTTGACGCATCTCACGGTAGATCGTGCCGAGGAAATTGAGGGGGAGGGAAAGTTGGAAAATAAGCTGGTTGACCATTACAAGGTCGCCAACGGACATGGTACCTACGATGGTGTCAGTACTATGAAGGTCGCTGAAAAGGAATGTAGCATGCCGTTGATGACACCCTGTGCAGCGAGGAACATAGTAGCAGTCAATGCGCTTGAGAAGATAACGTTCTGGCCCGAGTTCAAGTAAGCAAGCGAGGTAGTTATCTTCACCGACGACTTCTCATAGTTTGCCAGATGCTTGTCATACTGTGCAACCTCATACTTCTCATTGTTGAAATGCTTAAAAGACAGAATTCAACCTCGTTTCATAAGATGTGAGCCACGGAAGAACTCACTTTCACTGCTTCATAGTTAAGCAGCGAGTCGACCGCCGTAGTGGCAGCTTTGTTGTCCGCCTTGTTCGCATCTCGTCGAAATTGTGTTCTACAACAACCATCAGCCAAACAGCAAGGGTACTCTCAATGTCGAACGTCTACCGCCATGATGTAGTGCGCACTGTGAACCACGTATACGCCGCCAGCGTCACCGCTGTGATAGCAGCAAAGTCCCATCCAAACTTGTAGGTCTATCAACCAGTTAGATTTCATAACAATACACAAAGAAAAGAACCTGAGACACACCAGAATACCGCACACCAGCGAAATCTCCAGCGCAGTAGGCACAATGCGGAAAATGATCGCCTGCATGATAAATGTGATGCCCCTTCATCAACCGATAGACGTATCAGCCCAAAACTTGGCAGAGTATGAGACTACGGTACGGACTTCGTCCCGCGGTCAATAGCGCGCGTGAGACCGCCCGTCTGGCGCGAAAGATGAAACTTGAGATCGAGGTTGAGCAGGTGCTCGAACGTCTCGCGTGCGACCTTCCGAATCGCGCGCTGGCCGATGTTCGCGAAGACCGCGTTCAATAGCTCCCCGGAGAGAGTTGCTCCTATTCGCGCGGCACCGTCTGCGAGTTTCTCTCAGTGGGTGGTTGTGAAGGGAAGAAACTAAGACCGCACATCCGAGAATCATAGTCCCGGCTACGATCCAGACGGTTGACGCCGCGGCTATGTCGACGTTCAGGGCATCGATTACGTTCTTGAATATTTGGGGCACTTGAACATTGAGAAGCTATACATACAAGTAGCATCAATCAAGCAAGAAGCGAAATGGTTGTCCATAAACTCGCACCTTGCCAGCAACGAGCAGACTCAGCCCGAAGATCACACGGCCACGCGTATTCCAATCATTCTTCGGCCATACATTCTCCAGCAGCCTCCATATCATCCTCCAGTCTTGTTTCCGCTGCTCCGACTGTGTGGGATTCTCCGCCTTGGGCGACGGTTTGACTGGTGCGGGTGGTGTCGCAGGTGTGGACGAGGGTGCCTTGGCGGCATTGGGCTCGGAGCTCTGGCTAAGGTATCTTCTTGCAAACAAATAGGATGAATTGATAGATGTAGATCTAAGGGGAGAGGGTATCACGGGAGCACAGAGCCGGGGGAAAATCAAGGGCGCTTTGCGCGGTGCCGACTGGAAGAGCGTGCGCGAATATGTCGACCGACATGGCGCGCGAGCAGCAAGCCTAGCCAGAGACTGCATAAGATCCGCAACAAGCAACTCTAGACAGCACTCAGAAATACGAGGTGATGGTGGTAGTGTGAGTAAAGCGTGAGTGACCGGCGCTCGCGCCTGGCGCCTTTGCAGTCGGAAATCACGCCGCCAAGATTGCGTATCAGATATGCCGCTTTCGGAAAATCTTGGCAGTC
>JACXVL010000129.1:11881-26842 GCA_014898675.1 Athelia sp. TMB | reverse complement strand
GATGTGTCGAAGTTCAGCGGAATGGTAGAGTGCAATATGGATATAAGAAAAGAACTTCACAGTCTTATATCCCAACCGCAGATTCATTGGGCCAAAAAGAGTACATCGAGCGCCCTTAAGAGGCTGCCATGAGCGCCAAGAACAACGAACAAGCTCCAGCCACACAAGGTGCATAACAAAGCGCATCCCCGTGTTATGAGCACTCGAGGCACCGATTTTTGAAGACAAGCTATCTTTCAATCCTGAAGGTAGGATAACATGAGAGGTTGACACAAACTATCGGCTGTGAGACGATTTATACAAATTACAGGGACTTAACATCACGACTCGGTAAGCAGCGAGCATTAATGGATGTGCTGATGTTTAAGAATAAGAGGGGTTTCTTGTACCAGGCACCAGCGTGAAAGCGGGGGGGAGGGTCCATCGCCGACAAGAACAGATGAAGATGACGAACGATTGTGAACAAACACACGTTGCGGCTTATTGACAATTTCAAATTAAAATTTGAATCAAACGAATTTGAAGTCACGTGTTTCCGCCTGCTGCGCGCCGGATTTTGAACATCTTGATTGCGCCACAAATGGTATAAGTCCTGGTTGTATTTCCTAGCGAAGTCTTTACTGCCTCATCCAAATAGATAGAAGGAGAAGCAGTTTACTCCTGCACTTTTGTACCCTGCTTTGTGTAATTTACGGTAAGCTGCCCTTGCTAACGAAGAACAAACGCAATGTGCATGATGCGTTCCTTGCCACATCAATGTCAAAGGGAGGAATCGTTATAACCTCGCTATAATTCATCTCTATTTCGTCTCGAATACCGTTATAAAAAGCAGATTTGGCTGGGGCATGAGCATTATCTTGCCACCAACTGATCCATCGGGATTCAGCCCACACCTTGGCATCGTCCTCAATCCAAGCTAGATGACTGAGAGACATCTCACGGCAACTTTATTGGCTGCAATGTAAGTGCGCTCAATACGTGTCAAAGCCAGGGTTTGCCATCGGACATAACGGCCTCACCGGTATTATGAAGTTGCCTGACGTCCTGCGTTCTACCGTACGCAGCTGCGCTAGACCACAGGTGTTTACACAGGAATCCGACGATGTCATGATGCATGTGGACGTGGATATATATGTCAATCAATAGACACATTTGGAGAGCCTCATGCTGAGATCAATCTAGGTCGTCTGAGGAGCTGTGCGAACCACGACCAGATCCCGCTACGGCAATTGTTCCGCAGGGCTCTTTCCCCCCATCCGCGGGAGCAAAGCGATACACCCATTCTCCCATTCCGTCGGAAAACAAGAAGTAGTAAAGAAGGATTGATATTGGGCACCATAGCCGTGTAACACGGAAGTCGTTTCGCCGCTCCCGAAGAGAAGCATGGTGGCATGTGACAGCAATGCTTTGACGTTGTCACTTTTGTGTTTGTGCCTTTCTGGTTCGCTTTCGTCGAGAGTGCATGTATCGCTGGACTGATCAGACCAGATAGGGTATGATTGGCGGTGGGCAATCCTCGTCAGAGGCATGTAGCAGTTCTTCTTTCGACCGCAGGTGGGAGAGACTTTGAAAGCTCATCCTCAATTCTCCGAGGGGTTAGTTAAGATAATCTGGGAAGTGCGATAACCCAAGAAAGCTGCCCGTCTAGAATCCTGGATTTTTTCCGAGTTGCATGGGTGTCCGAGGGTTCGCAATAGGCGCTGCGACGCCCGTCTGTTCCGCTCTGGAATGATGGCAGCCGCACAAGGCGCTAGGCGAGATATTGTCTAAGTCCCCTGTGTGACTCCGCAGGGATCTTATCGAGTAAAACAATTAATTCAGCCTGAACTGCGGTCGCCACTTCTTGGATGTTGTGATCCACAGAATCATCGCGTACTATACGGTCACCTCTCCGAGGCTTTTGGACCCTGACTCCCAACAAGATCAACGGCTGATGTCCGGTAAACATTCTGATATCGTTCTCCATCCTTGTATTTTGTAACCAACTGAGTTTTGAAACCTGTGAGCCGAGGATCTGGCAAAATGATGGGTCAGAAACAAAATTGAGTAAAGACAACCGAGTGGCCGGCATTGAGAGGTACGCGATGTCAGCGCCACCTAGGACACTGCTGTACCGCGCTGTGATACTACGGATATGCTTGATGTAGAATAGAGTCGATACCGATTTATGTATCGCCAAGCCTGGCCGCATGACAAAATTGTCTTTATTACTTGATGCGATATGCAGATAGCAAATGAAGATAAATCAAATAGGGGATCTCTATCTGATATTCAACCAAAGTGGAACCCTCGAGTCTGAACTGAACATACCAGAGATGCATGATGACTGATCCGCAATCAATAGTCAGGGAGAAACTCCTCAGCAAGGGATATACCGAGATGATGTGAGAGTGTCTGAGCTAAAGATGACACAGAAAGGTGAGAAAACGAGGAAGCTATCACCCTGAAATCATATGCGTCATGAACCGAGGAGGAGAGTGCATCTGCGTTGAATTGAGACTCCGAGTCGGCGAAATGCCAGGGTTGAGCATTTGAAGTTTGCAAAAGAACCCGATTGTGACTTGAAAAGCATATCCAGAGGAATCGAGAAATAATCTTTGAAGGATTTTCGGTTATATAGCGACTATGAATTGTATCCTAGTGGGCGACGAGAGGAAAGAGAAGAAGTGATTTCTTCAATTTCCGGACTCAGTAGCGACTATTACCTCTTCTGCATCGCGCTTGCAGCTTCAAACCAAAGCCCGACCTAAACACAACGTGTTGACCACGAACGTCTGAGGCTTGACAATGTCGCGTATACCCCAGTCCTCGGCACGCACACCTCAAAAGAGAACAAATCTAGTGCCTCCAACATCCCGCTCGCGTGCAGCCTCACCTTCAAAGCTGGTCCAGAGCACGACGGCCTCACGCGTGCCTACCAAGTCGGCACCCTCATCGCCGAGAAAGCCTGCTCAGAAACCCCTTCCAGAGCTAGAAACACCAGTGCACAAGCCTGCGCTAAGCATAAAAGAAGCCATCGCGCTCAAGCGTGCTGAAGCCAAGAAAGTAGAAGCTGCGAACTCGAGCAAAGCTGGACGGGATTTAGGAGACTTTGATGGCCTTGAGGATGCCTCACCCATTAAGCAAGAAGAAGATGCCCTGGATGCTCTAGGACGCATGTCGATCAAGGAGGCCATAGAACGCGCACGCAGTACAGGTAAGTCTCTTTGTCACTCGCCCGCCTTCCCACCTAAAAGGTCAAGGCTGCAGGATCCATCAATCTTACTGCTCGATCTATACCGTGCCTTCCTTCTGCCTTATTTGAGATCCATCTCGGTATCAAGCCTGAACCTTTGAAGTCTGTGGCCAGTGAACCGCCTATCGGCACAAGCCCCGAAATCCCCACACGACGAGGTGGTCACCCCAGCTGGTTTGAGGCGCAGGATTTAGTTATCATCAAAGCATGGAACAATGATATTGTCGAGATACAGCCCGAAATATCTTTGTTTGGGTCTTTGAAGACACTCGATGTGGGTGACATGTATGCTTCGGAAAGGGCGCGTATTGACATCATATCATATCAGCTGCACAAGAACAAGCTTCTCTTTTTACCAGAATCCCTCGCCGACCTCAGTGCGTTGAGTATTCTGGACGTATCGGAAAACTCTTTGACTATTCTGCCTCCAAAACTTTTCGCCCTCCCTAATCTGGTCACTCTGAACGTCGCGCATAACAAACTCACAGCTCTTCCTTTCAATGCGCCGTTTTCTTCTCCAGATGGTCGTCCCAAACCCCGACGTTCAGACGCAGGCAGCTTTTTTGTCCCCCTGGCTACCTATGCCGATACACCACTTCCTAGACTTGTCATTCTCGATGCATCATACAACATGATAGAATCAGAGTCTATCGATTGCATCAAACCCCACATTCCAAAGGTTCTCGCAAAGCTCGACCTTTCTGGCAATCCTCTCGGGGAGTCTCGGTCGCTGATCCGTTCGCTGGCCACGATGGAGACACTGAAAGAACTGCGCATGAACAAAGCAAACATCGATGATTCCTCCTTCCCCCTCGATCTTTTTGCTTCACAATCGGGTTCTGAGGCACCGTTCTCAGGGTTGACGGTTCTTGATGTCGGCGAGACACTCGTGTCAATCGCCGCGGCTGAGGCGTGCCTGCAGGGGAGGGTGAAGCAGGAGCTTATCTTTGATTGGGCGACCGAGGAGCCGCCACCATCAGTCCTGCGTGTGTTGGTGGGAAAGAAAGTGGTGAGGGAGCCATGGGAGCTGGAGGCTGAAAGAAGGCTGAAGTTGCGGACCGCTAAAGCGACACCATACGAAGACGATGCAATCCTGGCTGGTATGGGCAAAGGGTCGGGGTCTGGGTCGCACTCATCCCAACCGGCGCCAAAGGAGGCTTGGGAAATCGAAGCAGAGCAGGGCTTATTGACGGAAGGTGGTCGCAGACGCGCTAGGGCGGCAGCGGCAGCGGCAACTACTGTCACTGGGAGCTCTGAAACAACAGAATCTAGTCCTGCTATCCCCAAGGAGTCGAAGAAGGAGGCATGGGAGATCGAGGCAGAACAAGGCCTGTTGACCGAGGGCGGAAGAAGACGCGCTAGGGCCGCAGCGGCTGCTGCCGCCACACAGGTCAAGCACATAGCACCCGCCTCTGGTAATGATATCTCGACCCTCATCAGGAAACCGAGTTCTATTGGCGCATCTTTGTCAAACCCTGAATATTATTCTGAAAAGACATCGACACTCACACTGCCCTCGTCTGCGCCCGCCCCCAAAGGCCACGCAAGGGCATTCTCTCATGCATCTGCCTGGCCCGCTTCTGGGGCCTCTGCCAAGATTGGCGATATTACTCTACCCACTCCTACTCTCCCGCTTACGGCGATAGCATCTCAATCTTACGCCAATACGTTACGGGTCCTCATTTTGAAAGGAAGGCGGCTAGATGTTTCAATCGCGATCCCGCCTGAAACCGATCTCGATAGCGGGAAGTCTCTCGGATTGTTACCCGCGCTCGAGGAGTTGAGCTTAGAAGGATGCGGCGTCAAGGACTTGATCTCCGTTTCAAAATCAGCCACCAGCTCCGATTTACAGCAGCCGCTGGAACAAAAATATCTCATTCCTTTGATTGTGACTCTGTTTCCAAGGTTGCGTACCCTGGATCTATCGGACAATGGCTTAACAGACGCGTCATTTCCTAAAGACGTACTGACATCTCTGATATTGGCCACCTCCGGTTCGGATCAGGTCTCCTCTAGACCGGGTCTAAGACACCTTCGTATCAGAGGCAACCGCCTCATGCATCTCGAAGGATTCCAGGGGCTAGCTGAAGGATTCAAAGGGAATAGGGCGTTGAATCCGGATTGGATGCTGGAGGAGCTAGATCTCAGGGATAATGAGGTTGGAAAACTGCCGCCAGAGCTGGGTCTTCTACCGCTTGACGTGTTCCTGGTTGATGGAAATGCGTACGTTCGCGATCACCCGCCCTGCCCTGTTCGTAAGATCGTATGTGTGCTGATGGTTGCCTTCTTACTCGCAGATTTCGTGTGCCGCAAAGGCGGATTTGGGAGCGTGAGGGCACAAAGGGGCTGCTGAGTTGGCTCAGGGGGCGCATCGAATGATAGTAGGTCCCGGGGGTGAACGTTTTGCCGCAGCCTCGTACGAATGTACATTTGTGCCCGCACTCTGGCCTTTTGGTGTACTATGCATTCAAAGAAGTGAGAAGGCTTACAAATTTTGGAACGCCTTGTGCGTATTTCAGTCTGGGAGTTCAGATCTTTCAGATCTGCCTACTACAGCCTTCGACAACGTGTCGGGACTCGGAATAACCCTAAAGTTTCACAACCCTTAACTGTCAACAAGCACTTGCCCCTTTGAAGCGGACGTAGATCATTGCTTAAAGAGGTATCGCAACATTCAACTAGACTCAATGTGCCACGACCTCCTTGCTGCTGCTATCCATCGCTTCTCGTGCTAGTTGGTGAATTGGAACTGATTCTAGAGCCCTTTCTTCGATGCTGCGCCTTGAATGAGGCTTGAACGGTTTCAGATGCGACACCATGGATCAAGTTGACCGGGGCGCGGTGCCACCGGGCTTTGCATAGTTATGGCCGAATGCTGATTCACGCGAAAACAGCGCCAGCACCTCTCGTAATCATTTCTTGCTGGACCTCGGCAAGCCCCCGGACCCCAGTGCTTTCTTCCTGATACGGTACCCTAACTTATCTATCACACTGTATGCATTCCAGTGAACGGGCGCTGGATCTCCCACCCATATCGGCAAGAGCGTACCGCACAGCTACTTACTCTGCCATCGACTGGGAGTTTCGGCTGCGGGCATACTTCCTTCGCCACAATGAGTCATCTGGATATTCTGGATGGATTCTATCTATCGCAATGCTCGATTAAGTCGTCCTTGGCACATGCCGCATTTGAAAAACCTCGAGCGGGTCCATCTGCTTCGGCGCCAGTGCGGTTATCAGTCCCATTACCGTTCACTATGGTAGCCATTCTCTCCTCTCGGTGTCGACAATAACGCAGCTGACATCGGCGAATACCTGTCATGGGATCTTCATGAATCAGTGATCGGAGGCGTCAGTCGGTTCTGTGGACACTTTATCTTTTTACAGGAGGTTTAGATGCTCTTCGGTGACACTGCCGCACGTCGCGTGCGCCGGCCACTTCGGTAAACGCCAGATCTAACTGAATTGCTTCTTCTTTTAAAACCGGCCTGCTACGCACGACTTACTTTAACTGTGTTCACACCCTTCTTTCTTTCTCATTTCTCCTCGATCTATAGCTGACCTCATTCTTACATGCAACCTTACTCTCACAATCTTACGAACGGCATGGTCCACCCCTTTCCAAACCAACCTCACAACTACCACACGTAGTGAGTAACATGTTCTTCATGCGACATACTGGGTTTGACCTATTCCTAGCACTCACTCAATGCCCATCTCCCACGATCTCCCCCCCATATTTCACCACAGAGTGGAGCCCCAGCACTTCACTGTGTCTGCGGACTATCAACTCAGGAAATCGCCTCCTTCCAGCCCAGACTACTCTTCTGCAGAGGATAATTTTCCGACTACACCCAGAAGCAGTCACGGTGGAGGCTACAACGACACTCACTCCTACACATACAACGGCCAGTCGGTCGAGTCTTGGGTCGAGCCCAACATACGCAATTATCCATCCTCTAACCACGCACAATTGGCACCCCCCAGCTTCCCACCTCACTGCTTTTCCCCATCCTCGCCATATTCCGATCTCGGCGAGTCGAAGCAGGGGTATTCCTCAGATTCGGAATATGGTTCTGATGCCACCTCGAACTCGGCAATCAAACGAGAGCAGGCCGGATATGAAGGTCTTCTCGATCAATGGCCCATTGGCACCTCCGATTCTTTTGGCCAGCGCTTCATCCCCAAAAAGAAGGTAGTGGCCACGACGAAGATTATCGAGGCCGCGAGCAACCGACGGATCCACTCCGCCCGAGTCCTCTGCAACGTCTGCGGAGACAACTTCACCACGACTTTTGCGCGAGATCGTCACATGGTATCGCACACTGGCCGGCGCGCCTTCCCCTGCACGAAGAAGGGATGTCATCAGAAATTCTCGACAGACAGCGGAAGAAAACGCCATGAAAAATCTCCGACTCTGCACAAGTCTTGCCGAGATACCGCTATCTCGAAGTTCTTGCTGGTAAGCGCCGTCGGCCTTGCTTATCATTATCCTTACTTATGATTTTCGTCAGGTTGAAGGACGCGAGAATCATGCTCCATCCCCATACGCGCTGCGTTGAGAATCCTGGCGATCCATGGTCTCCCTCGTACACCCGGTCATCTACTTGAAAACCCCACAAAAAATCTCTTTCCTGTGGTCACTCGGGGCCGCGCCTCTGGTCGTCCATTTGCCTATGGATTTTATTGGTTTGATGATTCGCCCTGATTTCTTTCAACGCCATTTTCGCCTGACGGCCTCTCCCTGCCTTACGAGCATGACTCACTTTGGACTTGGAGAGACTACTTGCCTCATCTCACACCTCACGATCACGGACTCCTACATGCTGGCTGGACACTTTACTGTACAGATACATACACAGGTCCCAGTGCGTACATCGCCCCTTGCGCACCAGGGATATTTTGCACATCCAACCAAACTTTTGTGGGCAGAAAAACTAATCTTATCATTATCACTTGCTTAACTACTGCTATATCACTACCGCTATCGCACCGCATTCATTGCTCTCTACACTTTTGCATAGCTCTAATACCTTCATCCCATTAGACCAAACAACCATTTTGTACCCTGTATTACCGTGATCAATTTGTATGGCCCAGCTTCAGCGCTGGACTAATCTTGCTTGATGGAACACAAGCTCTTCAGGAGAGGAATGGGCTGTGCTACTTTATTGTTGGTCCAAGACAGCTGCACACTTACCGAGACCGTCGAGGAAGTTTGAGGGCATTTCTGGGCTCGTGATTTTTAACTTTATACAGTAAGTCGGATCAGGGCAAGTGGTAAAGGTTGAATCCATATTACGCGTGCGGGTTGGGCAACTTGCACTAACCGATAACTCCTTACTGGCCTTTCGTGCCTGGAAGAGTACGTCACGCAGTGGAGTCCTGGGCCAGGGACTGCGAGGCCTAGGGTTGATCTTTGTCAAGGCTGTGCTCTCAGCCACCGCTTTTTGCCGTCGACGCGTAGCCTAATGGCAACCTCACTGCCTGTTAAGTTCCCCACCACATCAGCCCTCTCCTTTTTCGATCGAATGCAGATCCATGCTAGGTCGTCTATTTGAACTCTACTGGATTCTACTGGCCGCTGCCTTTTCTCTTCTGTACCTGAACATATGCCCCCTTTCCAGCCAATCAGCTGAAGAACGACTCTGGGAGACCTGTTTGGCAATTCTGTGGAGTTTCAGAATCTAGATGAACCCTCGATATGCTCGGGCTCTTTGAGTGCAGATTTTAGATAGTCGGCGATGCGGCACCGACAATATCAAACAAGTTGAAAAAGCTACGCCGCCTACCATACACGGCTGGCCTTGCTGTCTTCGTTTCACACGCAACCTAGGCGAGCTCCGAGGAGCTTCTTGGCTTGATGTTTCTCAATGCGTTGAACCTTCACATAGATGCCAAAATTTGGCGAGGCCGCCACCAAAGAAAGTATTGACCGTTGCTTGTCGCTGGGCATCAGGATGTTGCCGTCCCGCCCAGTGTCATTGCTGGGTTTTGTTTAGCTTCAGAGTTGCTTGCTGCCGCATCCGCCACTCACAAATCAGTAAGTCGATTCGTCAGCATCAAAGCAGGATGGAGATTTTCACTCACACGACCCGTAACGCTGGGTATAACTTGCTGTGTCAAACGTGCCTCACCACCTCGGGCGGGACCCTTTCATCTATGCGGCGCTTCTCTGTTATCCAAGGATCACCAAAATGTTACCCTGCTACATTGTGTCGACGATGCCACTTCGAATCGGCGTTAGCCATTCAGAGTTTTGTTACTTGCGATGGCATTTCCCGGCAGCGACACGAGAAAGTTTATACTTAACAGGAAAAGGCACGAGGTCTCAGCCCGGCCATAAGGCTCGAATCTAATACATGCGCTCTTCGGATGTATGCTAGAATGCGATCGCGAGTCTTAAGAATTGCCCTTGCGCCTCCCACTCTTTGTCCTATCTGCGCATCCCTCTTTGTTGTTTGCTTCTACCTGTGAGCTGCCCTTCAGGCCCTCGTACGCGACCCATTTTGCCACCCACTGCAAAACCAATGTCTTCCCAAATCCATGATCCATTTGCCAGTCGCGCCACCCAACAAGTACGGCACTTTGCGTCTGACCCAACCATCCCATGCTCCACCAGAATCTCTTCCACAACAGCATACATCCCGCATATTTTTTGTCCCAAACCAGAGTACATCTACCAGCAGCGGGATGCTCTGGAAACGCACATACTATCTGGACCCGGCATTTCCTCTGTAGAGGACGCCTTCCCCTCTGAGCCCCATAGCAATCGGGATTTTGCGACCGTCAGTCATGACCCTTCGTATCATGTCAACACTGTGGATCCCGCGTTCAATCCCGACTCACATTTTCAATACGGGCAACAGTCGAGGGCCTATCCATCCGGAAGTACCGCCTATCCCTCCAACCTCGACCCTCGCTACCTATCTCCTCGAGCTGCCGTCCAGCACATGCCGCAGGAGCAAGCGTACCCTGCCGTATACTCCAACACCGAGCATCAGCCATACTCACACAGATACCACCAAGATTCTGACTCCGAAATCTCCATCGGGGCACCAGCTCGTCGCGAACCATCTGGCCCTGCCAGCAATGCTAATGCCTTTGGCCATAGCGGTGGTCATCACGTCAGAATGTGGGCGGAGAGGACAACTGTGGCGACAGATAAAATTCGCGAGGCCTCATATAGGCGGCGCACGTACAGCGCCAGCATATACTGCCCAATTTGCGGCGACGACTTCACGACGGCCTTCGCGCGCGATCGCCATCTGGTCTCGCACACCGGCAGGCGCGATTTCCCTTGCACGATAAAGGGCTGCCGCCAGAGGTTCTCAACGGACAGCGGGAGAAAGCGCCATGAGCGGTCTCCGACACTTCACAGGGCATGAGGTGTACCGCTACTTCAAATATCCTAACCGTAAGTGCCGTCGATATTATTCATGAGTGTATGTACTTATACTCATACTACCTACTCAAAGAACGCGATGATGATGCTCTAGCTACATAGGTAGCGCATCAAGAGCGGAGGCGATCCTGATACATGCGACCACTGACATCGACACTCCGAAAACACCATGATACATTCCGTGCGTGGCTGGCCACTTGGGGCCCCTCCAGCCTCTGGGGCCATCTGCCAGAAATTTTTGCTCCTGGATTTACCAGGCTTTCCACGAGTTTAAGGCCATGGCCCCTTCCTGCCGCATACGCAAATATGTGCATCTGGGGGCTGGCGGCCTCATTTCTCATGATCACGACTCCGATGGGCTGGCCCATCAATTGATTTCGCGCGAATATTGGAATGATTCCCCGCGGGGTACCGCCTCTGGCACACCGTGGATGCTCCATTCATAGATAGGCTAATTGCTTGTTCGCTTACTTGTTTTTAGGGGGAAGGGCAGAGGACAAAAAAGAACAAACTCGTCCCCTACGCAACTATCCTCCACATATGTCATCGTCGCATCGCTCTCTTTGCTTGTAAATGTACTAATATCTGTATCTCATACTTTCCATGCTTTCCACTATTTTCGCATTCAGTTTAGAGTAATATTGCAGAGTTCAAGCACAAGGTTGGATTCGGACCGTTTTAAAAATTCCTCGTTGTAACCATAATCATGGCCCATCATGACCTTCAATTGCCTCTCGCTTTGAGGTGGCTAAATCGGGCTGGAGGGCTGAAGCTTAAGCGCTGAAGCCCATCACTTGTGTGTGACCATCCTGCTGGTAGAAAGAAATGCAGGCGCCACAATTCGATATTGGGGCGTATGAAATTGAGTTGGTATGAACAAAGATGCTATTACTACCTATAACTATAAGCGGGGCCGAAGATCAGCTTGGTAGATCACGATGATGTAGCCAAAATAACGAACTCACTCGCCACGAATATCGACATATTGCACATTGAGATACCATCTTGCCACTTACCTGGAAATGCCATCGGTTGTGTCTCGTATCATTACCCATATGCCGGCCTTTCGTTTACACTTACTTGTTCGCTACATCATTCCAGTTATTTGCTCTTCACCTGGACAATAGGCTAATTGTCCCCTACGCTGTGGGCAAACTCGTGCTTTGGCCTCCTGTAGACATAAATATGGGCTATTCTGTCCAGCCGCAGCGAAGGAAGGCAGTCTCTTGTACCCAACACTCAAATGTCGCCTTCCTTACACGAGGCATATTACAGTAGCCAATAGCACAGCCCCCACCCAATTTGAAATCGGAAATTTCTCTCAATGCCAATCACAATTATATCTAATATTTCGATCTTTCCAGCGCTCGCGGATCTATAGTCGAATGTATCCTGCATCTCTCTGTGCTTTTGACTCAAGAGCTCCATTTCTAAGCTAGCCATCAGAGCCATGAATCTGCCTACATTGGCAATTTGCAGAATGGCCAGATATTTTTTCAAAGCTATAATATGAATTTGTTATTTCTTAGGGTTTCCCGGCCATAATGGAATATGAAACTGATGTCATTATCAACAACGGTGGCCGTCGTCAGGAACAGAGTCGGCAGTAGCCGTTGGCAGTCACGCGCACCACGTTGGCACTTACGTACGAAGGACACCAATCGAAAAGACCCTCTCCAATTTCAAACGGAAGGTTCCCTGCGCTACCGTCAACCACTTTCCCTCCAAATGGATTCTCTTTTCGCATGCGCAGATCCTTTACTTGAAGGAGTCACGTGGTGTATCTGGGCTGGTCTGCTGATCCTCCATCTCATCTGTCATTCATACAAGGCACTCGCCAAGTGTCGTATAACCGCCTTTGGCCTTGGGGCGTTAGGGTCTTGTAACCCGGCATTCTATCATTGCCATCTTTCCTCATGGATAATTGTGGGAGACTAGGAATCCATAGCCGCATCGCCTGACCAAGCGAAGCCGCACGAAGGCTCCACAAACTCTTCTCCCGCGAAACGTACCTTCCTACTGAGCTCCGCGTAACATCTTCTTTGTTTTATTTTATGTGCAACTATGGGTGCAGCCATCAAAGAAGCCATCAGCAGCCACACGTCGCCGGAACCTCTGTCCTTGTGTATTGTGGCTTCAGGGTTGCCTACTTCCGCTTTCGCATATATGCGAGTCAATCTATCATTGATCAACGACGGAGCGGGTGGCTGATACGAACCCGTTGCTTTGGGCGTAATTGCCTTGGGACGACATGCATTCACCATCTCGCGCGGGACCGGCACGGGTCCCTGCCCGCAGCCCGGCGCTTATCATATCCACCATACTAACTAACTGGTACCAAAATGCTTGCTCTCTGTTTGCGGCTTTGAGAATATGTGGATTATAAAGTCCTGAGTAGTGTTGGACTCGAATTTTCATGGTAAAATTAGGAACCGGGTCGGTAGAGTATGCGCTTTACAGGAAGGCACGAGGTGCCCCGATTGTCCAGCGCCGGGTTTGAGACGCTCAAGCTACACGCGCCTTTCGGAGGTATTCTTGGTTAAATTCAATCTCGACCTTCTTAAAAGCTATCCTCGCATCTACATACTCCCAATTGTTCCCAAACGCCCCTTGCATTTGTTCCAACCGTACAACAGCTCTCTGACTCCCGAGACTAGTCAACAACCATGTCTTCAAGTTTCAATCAATCTACCAGCTACGACAAAAGGTGAGTATCCGTACAGCATCTCGCGTCTGAGTCACTCGTTCTAACCGTGATACAGCAGTCCCTCCTCAAAATACATTCCTGATATTGTTTGCCCGAAACAGAACGCAGAGTACATACCCTACTCGGAGTGGAACATGGTAGAGCCAGCACTGCTATCCAGCCCTAGCGAGTCCTCCCAAGAGGACAGCTTTCCCCCCACGCCCCCCAGCAGCCGAATATTCGACTCCGTCCATCTCCTGCCTCCATTCCACGACGGTGCCATGGGCTCCGACTATGATTTCGACAACTCGTATCACTCTCAACACGAGCACCAGTCGAAGGCTTATCCATTCGAGAACAACAATCCCCCCAATCTCGACCTCACCTACCTTTCCCCCCGAGCTGCCATTCAAACTATACCTTCACAGCAGTCATACTCAGCCGACTACCGCAACGCCGACCATCAGACGCTCTGGCAAGGGCGTTATTCCGAATCAGACTCGGGGATGTCCTCAAGCTCGAGTCCGCCTGATAGAATACTGCTCGGCCCTGACGGCAACTCTCGCAGCCACCGCCGTGACAGCAGCGCCCAAACAAAGAAGAAGGTTATTGTAGCGACAGAGAAGATCCGCGCAGCTGCTAGCAGTCGGCGGATTCACCCTGCCCGCCTTTACTGTGCCATCTGTAACCACGACTTCACGACCACGTTCGCGCGCGCGCGCCACATGATATCCCACTCCGGCCGACGGGACTTCCCCTGCACGAAGCGAGGCTGTAAACAGAGTTTCTCCACGGACAGCGGCAGGAAGCGCCACGAGAAGTCCCCGACTCTCCATAAACCCTAGGGCGCGGCCACAAGCCACTATGTAAGCGAGATCTTGCTTGCTACCTTATTAACAACGCTGACACTCGGCGCTCGCAGGCAACATGATTACCTTCTACTCTCCATGCCATACTCTCATACTCTGTGTACTACCGGCCCGTCAACTACTAAACCCTACGAAAACATTTTCTGCGCGGTCACTTGGGGCAGGCAGAGCCCCAATTCGGCTGTTTGCTAAACATTTACTTTCACATTCGTCCTGATTCCGCGGATTCCCGTCTACGGCTTTTCCCTAGCTTTCTGGTCCATCGGCAATATACACATAACTTACATATACAGGTCCGCTTGCGTACATCGCCCCTTGCGCACCCCGGATGTTTCGCACATGAATTCGGTGTGGGCAGGAAAACTTGGAAAACCATTACTTGCCTATTATTATCCTCGCTTAATTATTGTCTTCATCTCCGCAGCTGTGGTATATACCGCTATCGTTGCTCTCACTATACCTGTAATAACTTCATATGCCTAATGTAATCGAACATTTGTACCATCATCCGTGTAACCTTGCCACAGAACCGGGACAGATTCACTGGATTCAAGTTAATTGTAGGCATATCCCGACGACCAATTCTGTGAGGCTGCGCGCTGTCGCCGGGCCGTAAAATCGGGCAGGTTTCGCTTGATTCAAGTTGATTGAAGCCATATTGCCGCGCTTGACATCATCGGTGTGCCCGCCACGGTATGTGGGTTCGAACGTAAATCAGGTTCTGAACTAGCTGCGAACACTGTTGCCGCTGTATACATCTGAGATA